>CM050423.1:35070408-35286152 GCA_027564155.1 Gymnocypris eckloni scoliostomus
TAGCAGTTCCTAACACCGACCTTTAAGTGTTAGATAAAATTTATAGTTTCCATGGTAACTGATGGTGTTCCAAAAAACAAGAGTATGACAGGTTGCAAGTGGACCACTCTTGTTTATAAATGTAGGCTGTGAAAGGTTATACGCCATCGCAGACATCCATGCTTCAGTGTGGTTCTATGATGATGCTTTGACTTCAAAAGTATATGGATAAGCTAGATAAGGCTGTGCCAGATGGCATATTCATTCACTTTTCTTATTAAATGAATGACGTATTACCCATTCCCCACAATCAAACACTTCACTGTATCCATAGAAACAAGTAATTGGTATTAGGCAGGGTGTTAGGAGACCCTCTTATATCACATATAATTTAGAGTTTCACACTTCTAGAGTACACATACACACAAAAACTATACAGATGTCTTATCTTATCTTAAGGTGAGCATGTGGCTAGGGTTTCTAATCACGGAAAACGGTCACTGCTGTTATCCAAATAATGTTTTTAACCATCATATTATTTACCTCTAAAGGCCAGTTAGAATGTGTCTCTTAATCTTATATGTGTGTGTCTGTTTAACACACAGTGCTTCAGAGAGAAACGTTTGGAGTCAGTGTTTTTAATGTTTTTGAAATAAGTCTTATATGCTCAACAAGGCTGCAATCATTAGATCAAAAAGTATAGTTAAAAAAACAGTAATTATAGTCAAATAGTATAATAAAAAAAACATTTTCAATTTTAACATATTTGTAGATGAAATTCATTACTTTCATGGTAAAGCTGAAATTTTAGCAGCCAATTTTAGCTAAAGACTAGATTTTAGAAGTGTTTTATGCTGATTTGGTGCTCAAGAAGCATTTATTGTTATCACTGTTGAAAACAGTTGTGTTGCATACTAATTTGTGGAAACCATTATACATTCTTTTTCAGGATACTTTGATGAATAGAAAGTTCAAAAGAACATAATTTAAAAATAAAATATATTTTGTAACATTATAAATGTCTTTACTGTCTTTTTTATCAATGCAATGCCTTCTTGCTATAGATAAATAATCTTAGTAAACCCAAAATGTTATCTTCTTTGAAAGCAACATAAAACTCACAAATATATAATTGGTATAGTAGATCCTTTATCTGTTCCAGGTCTCTTATGGATGGCTCCTAAAACTGAGATTATTTGTATTAAAATTCATCATGTCATTTGATCATATATGTGAACATTTACACGACCCATATATAGGTGCTGTTCTGTGATCTACAGCTAGATGAATGCATGTTTTGCACATAAATTATAGTTTCATATTCATATTGCCGATGAGTTTTGCATTGTCGTCTGAGGGCCCGAAGACCTCGGACATCCAACAATGGTCTGAGACCTTGTCCCTTATGTACAGAGATTTCTCCAGTTTCTCTGAATCTTTTGATTATGGTATGCACTGTAGAGGATGAAATTTGCAAAGCCTTTGCAATTTGACATTGAGGAACATTGTTTTTAAAGTATTCCACAATCTTTTATGCACTCTTTCACAGATTGGAGAGCCTCTGCCCATGTTTACTTCTGAGAGAATCTGTCTCTTCAAGACATCCCTTTTACCTAGACTACACTGAAATGGCGAGAGGCCCGTGGACAACACTGGTAATGAGTTATGAACGTGCTCAACCCATGAGAGTTGCTGGCTCCAGGAGGCGGGATTCTGTTCCACCAAACATCACAACACTCTCTCAAGGTCCTGTTTGACCCGCTCAGTTTGACAGTTGCTTAGTATATGTATGTGTATTTTGCACATTGTCTTTTGTACAGTCTGTAAATTTGTACTGTCCATATGTAAATTGTTTAGTTTTTTTGCACTGTCTGGAGCACGCTCGTAAGAATTTCACTCACCAAGGCACTTGTGCTGTGGTGATGTGACAATAAAAGTGATTTGATTTGATTTGATTTGATTTGCTCTGAGGGTGAAAACCAGATGACAGACTGACACTCACCCCCAGTAAACGACAAAACTCCCTCCAAAATTTGGAAACAAATTGGGGTCCCCTGTCGGAAACCACGTTCATCGGGAGGCCATGAATGCGAAAGACGTGATCAATGACAGTAACCTTGGTCTTCTTGGCAGAGGGTAATTTTGGCAAGGGAATTAAATGGGCCGCCTTCGAAAATCGGTCCACCACAGTCAAAACGACAGTATTGCCCTGGTAGAGCAGGAGGGCAGTAACAAAATCGAGCGCAATGTGGGAACAGGGTCTCGTAGGGACAGACAGCAGTTGAAGTAACCCTTCCGGGGGTCAATTGGAAGTCTTACCACGAGCACAACATCTCGGATGTCATACCAAAACAAAATCTCGGATGTCACGAGCCATGGAACACTACCAGAATCACTGCTTAACAAGAAAGCTGGTAGGATTCACTCCTGGATGATAAGCCACATTGGAACAATGACCCCACCGAATAACGTCAGACCGTAATCTCCCCGGCACAAATAACTGACCCGGTGGGCACCCGAGCAGAGGCGTTACCCCTTCTAAGGCTGTGTGAACCTTTGACTCGATGTGAGTGTAGAGACAACATGTCTCTCAGGTATTAAACACTCGGGAGTGGACGGCCACTCGGAATGATCAAAAACATGAGATAAAGCATTGGGTTTGATGTTCTTGGAACCCGGACGGTAGGAAAGGGAAAAATAAAAAGGGCAGAAAAAGTGCCCACCGAGCCTGTCTGGAGTTGACGTTTGGCGGATCTAATATACTTGAGGTTCTTATGATTGGTCCAGACAATAAAGGGTACCCCCGAACCCTCTAACCAATGACACCACTCCTCCAAAGCTAACTTGATTGCAAGCAGCTCCCTGTTACCAATGTCATAATTACATTCAATGGACGACAAACGATGAGAAAAAATTAGCAAGTGTAGAGGAAGTGCGTTGGGAAAGAACCGCGCCTACCCCCAGCTCTGACGCATCGACCTCCACCACAAACTGACATGTGGGATCAGGGGCTATGAGGATAGGAGCTGAAACAAAGCGGCTCTTGAGGTTGGCAAATGCAGCTTCAGCTGCACTGGTCCGCCTGAAAATCGTCCTGGTGGAGGTCAAGGCAGTCAGAGGAGCAGCTAGTTGGCTGAAGTTGAGAATAAAATGCCGGTAGAAATTGGCGAACCCCAAAAACCTCTTCAGGGCCTTATGGGAATCTGGGGTTGGCCAATCACTACAGCCTTAAGCTTGTCGGGATCCATGCGCAATTCCTCGGACAAGATTATGTACCCCAAAAACAGGACTAACTGTGCATGGAACGTACATTTCTCCACCTTGACAAAAAGTCCATTCTTGAGCAGCCTCTGGAGCACTCGCCTGATGTGCTGAACATGTTCCTGGAGAGAGGAAGAAAATATCAATGTCATCCAGGTAGACATATATGAACTGATCGACCATGTCTCTCAGCACTTCATTAACGAGTGCTTGGAAAACCTGGGGGAGTTGGACAGCCCAAAAGACATGACCAGATATTCAAAGTGCCCCCTGGGGGTATTAAACGTGGTTTTCCACTCATCCCCCTCCCTTAGGCAGACCAAATAAACGTTACACAAATCTAATTTGGTGAAGGTGGATGCTCCCTGCAACCTCTCGAAGGCTGAAGACATCAACGGCAAAGGGTAAGTATTCTTTACCGTGATGTCGTTCAACCCTCGGTAATCAACCATTCTTCTTCCCCACAAAAAAAATAAAATCCTCCCCCAACGGGAGAAGAAGGACGACGAATGAGCCCGGCGGCTAAAGAATCAGAAATATATTTCTCCATGGCCTCCCTTTCTGGAGCAGAAAGCGAGTATAACCTGCCCTTAGGCGGAGACGTACCTGGTACTAGATTTAAAGCACAGTCATAGGGACGTTAGAGAAGCAGCCCGGGACTTACTGAACACTTCCTTCAGGTCGAGGTACTCCTTGGGCATGTTTAACAGGTTCTCCATTTCATTCTGCAACAAAGAACAAGACACAGACGAACAAATAGACATAAGACAGGAAGCATAACACAGATCGCTTGACGCCGAGATGGAATTATGGCCCCAATCCACCTTAGGATTGTGACGAACAAGCCAGGGATGGCCCAGAACAACAGGGATCAGTGGAGATTCAAAGAGCAGAAGTGTGAGTTTCTCAGTATGATTTCCTGAAGTAATAAGGGTGACAGGGCCAGCTGTGGGTGTGATGCTAGGAAGAGTTTGTCCATTGGGTGCATTGACAGAAATGTTATGAATGAGAGGAACAATGGGAATTTGAAGGTGTTGTGCCAAGTCGATATCCATAAAATTACTAGGGGTGTAAATCGGATGGTTTGTCACGATTCAAATGTAACCAAAAATATATACTATGCTACTATAAAAAAATGCTACTATGGGCTCAGTGCTTAAAATATTTTCTACAGATAACCAAATTACAAGCAATAGCAGAAAATAAATACAATAGAACAAAGACAAGTTCGATAAACAGTGCTTTTCAGGTTTTTCAGGTCAGTCTAAAATAATTTTCATGTATGCTACAGAAATGTAATAATCAAATGTAAAATAACTGCGTAGTCTTCACTGTATAAATTAAATAGCCCATAAATTAATACTTTTTCATGTTACAATGGTTATTTAGTAAGGAGCAGTGAACACTTGTATTTTTCTTTGACAGTATTAGATTTATTATTAGTTTGCTTTCACTTTAAGAACGAAAGCACAGATTTAATATACTGATACACATGCATTTTCTTTCTCCACTGTTTACATTAAGACATATGCAATGCTTAACTGACTGTTTACATGGATATTAGCCAAAACATGCATTTTTATGTAGTATTGTAGTTATTTATTCATCCATGCACAAAAAAGCGGAGGAGAGCTCAGTTCGGTATTTTCGCAGAGTTGACGTGGCTGTCTGTGCGTGTGCTTCAAATGTGTGCCCGGAAAACTTCTCACACAGCACTTGACTGTTACTCCAACAATCCCGAACATCTTTTATGCTCGCCTTGTGCCTTCAGGCTGTGCTTATATCGAGTCCTGATACGTGAGATTGAATGAGAATGCATGCGTTGGTGGTAATGCATAGACGGACATTATGTGAAAATGTGGACAGTGCCAAAATAAAGGTGCCTTTTTATACTACAGGTATCGATATTTTATGTGTGGCATCGATGCATCGTATTGTCATACATCGTATCGATATATCGATCCATATCGATGAATCGTTACACCCTTAAAAATTACCTTCCGCTCCAAAAACCAGCAAGGCCTGACAGTTGTGGAATCTGGCTGCCCATTGCAGTCTTACTGGAAGGAAATTTGTGGATGAGAATTTCTCCAGGGACAATCTACCGGACAGTAACCTCAGCTCTACTGTCGGGCTTGGCCTTTTACTGGACAGTCAGCCAGGAAGTGACCCGCAGCGCCGCAATACAAAGAAAAATAGCAAAGATAATTTGCTCTCCGACGGTCCCTCTTCTCCCGGGAAAGCTGAGCTCTTCCCACCTGCATCGGTTCACAATCAGATGGGTGACTGACCATCTTACAGGAATTGGCAGTAGAATACTCAGGAAATTCCGACACCAATTTGTGGCGGCCTCGCTGATCACATTGCTGTAGATGTGCATTAACACGAAGGGCTAATTCGATGAGTCCATCAAGATCAGTGGGTAATTCCACTGTAAAAATCTCCTTCTGAATCCGGTCAGCCATGCAGGAACATGTCCCACTGTGCCTCGGCGTTCCACTTACACTCAGCTGCCAATGTCCGGAACTCGATGGAATAGTCCGAGATGGGTCTGTTCTCCTGTGGTAGATCGGCCAACGTGTGTGCTGCCTTGCGGCCCGCCATCGCACGATCAAAGACTCGTCTCATCTCCTTAGAGAGTGTGTGGAACGAAGAGCAGCAAGGGTACAGATAGCACAGGTCTTATGGTGCGTTCAAGTCATGTCAGATACATCGTATTTACGAGTTGAATGCAAATGAACGCCACCACAAAGTCGTTATTACGAGTGGGAAACTCGAAATTTTCCGAGTTGGGTGCATGTCAGTGAAAAAACATGTCGGATACAATGGACTTGACCAAAGACTAAAGATATGCAGTGTCAGTAAAGTTGTTGAAATTAATTTAACAAAAAATTGTAATGTACAATAAAACTATAAAAGTTACACATACAAAATATTATATTATTGTATAATTATAATAGAATATACAATTATTCAGTTTACATCACCTTCATAAATGAAATAAAAACAGAAAGATGCACATTCTTCATTCATCATTTTATAGATGTAGAGTTTTAAAAAATCATTGCATTTTATGTAGAAAAGTTAAATTGCCATCTTGTTCCGACCAAAGTGACTTGAACATACCCGACATCGTAATAACGACTTGTCAACTCGTAAGAATGAACATCCCAGGAGGACTTGAATGCAACATTAAATAGCAGAACTGATGAGCTACAGCTGGCGCTGATCAACACGGCAGCAGCAATCACAGACACACCCATCCCCACACACACACACAGAGAGCGAGAATGAGTCAGAGAACCCATAAACCATGACACAAAATAATGTCTTGCTTTTTCAGCCCTTTGTTGCCCCATACCAACTTTTTTGAGACCTGTAGCTGCCATCACATTTTAAATGAGCTCATTTAGTGGAAAAAAAATAAATTTGTTATGTTCTCTATGTTCTGTTGTGAATATTGTCTCGTGATTTTAAAGTCTTTTAGTTTTAAACAAAAAACTAAAAGAAAACGTCCCAACATTTCCAGGATTCGGGTTGTACTTGAACACAGCATTAAATACAATTATATCAAAAAAAAAAAACATTGGATCTAAAAAAAAAAATGTGAATCAATGCCTGTGAAGCTCACATAATTCAAGATAAACAGCATACAATATTAGTAAGTTAGAGAGACAACTCTCAAACCATGCCAATATGTTCTTTAAAAACACTCATATTAGTTCTAAATGTTTTTTATATAAAACCAGACTTCCTGTCTATGAGTCAAACAGATATAATAAACTAATAAACTATAAAAATAAACTTAACTTTGATCAGCCTTCACCTTCAGTCTACAAGCTATGACGTCCACTTATTTTGTCCTTAAGCAAATAATCATCACATTGTTTTCAAAACAGACTCCTATATCCTCCCTCAATCAGTTTGAGGGGCGGTGAGAGAACTAGGCATAATACATTTCTTCCTAAAACTGAATTTAGCCACTGCATGCTTTGTTATTTCATCCGCAATTAAAGTAATGCAATAATTGAAGCAAATGCCAGTTTGCATGTGCAACAGTACTAAAGTCAGTCTCATGACCTCTACAGGCAGTCCGCAGACACAGCTGGAACAAGGGGCAGAACTAATCAGCGGCTCCACTTAGAAAGCTTGCACACATTGACTGGACTGATTTTTTTATTATTCTGCATGAGATGGTACCAGAATGTGATCGTAATCTAACATTGGCTAACACAATGGGGAAAAATAAAGTTTCTGTAAATGGCCAATATTGTTTATTATTGTACAAAAAGAGCAAGGAAGAGAGAAAGATTTAATTAATTAGATGTTGTCACAAAATGCCAAAAGTAGTTCATTATTATTGAATTTGCTATACAATTCAATCAAAGCAGATTGACATGTAATGTGTTTGGTCAGGTTATGTATTCAAGGGTAAACAGCGATGTGTGTGGCCTTGTCCTCTGTTACTGACATGCTCAAGGCTTCAACTTGAGTAATGTGTTTTTTCAGTATTCAAGTAAGAAACAACTTTAATAATTTCATATTATTTGAAAGTTTACTATTACTCATTTTATATTGTATGAAACATTGATAATTTGTTTTGATTGTTTTGTGATATTTTTCACTGTTCCTGGTAGAATTTTAAATTGTTCTTGCTTTTATTTTGTTGTGTGCCTGGAGATATTTTATTCCAGTAAACATGTTTCTCTTTGCTTATGCAGCATGCAAAAGGAACAGACACAAGTTAGTGCCAGATATGCCTTTCATATTTTGTTTGTTTACATGTCTTAAATATTAGGTGCAGCATTTCTTGGCTTTGTGAACAGCATTTCAGAAAAGTTTGAATGCTTGAAAAATGTGGTCACATTTACTTCAGGGTGCAACCTACTATGGCTGTATTTATTTAGTAAGTAAGTATTTACAAATACATAGATGTTTTGATAGAAACTCCATTAAAGTATATTTTTAGTTTACCATTAATGCTTGTCAGTACATTCGACAATAGACTTTAATCATATTTCAAAGACAATAGAATGAATTATGAAATCACATATACAGATGTACAGACACAGCTCAAAAAGCTCTCTTAAGTTCAAGTTCAGTTACATTTAATAGGAAATTAAACTATAATTAATTTTAATTTAATTGTAAGTAAGATTCAGTTAAGTCTCTGAGAACATTACATTGTTTGTATAAGAAATAAGTATATTTACATTTACATTACCTTTATGCATTTAGCAGATGCTTTAATCCCAAGTGACTTTTCAGGTTATACATTTATTGTCAGTATGCGTGTTCCATGGGAATTGAACCCACGACCTTTTGCGCTGGTCCATAATATTTCCTTAAATAATCTTTCTGCAAGTTTACTAAAGTTTACTTTTTTTAACAGGGGTGGTACCACATGATTAGGGATGCAACGATTATAGATTTTGTTGGTACGATTATGGTCTGAGGAATAATCACGGTTTCACGGTTATTACGATTATTATGCATTTATTAATTTCACAACATAAAATCACATACACTCTTTAGATATTAAAGTGTTATTTATTGCTGCCTTTTGAAACAGAAATAACACAGTAAGCAATAATGCAGCACAAAATAATAATACTAAAGAATAAAAAATCCATCTCTTCTATTGGAATTAAAAATGTGACATCTGCTCTGTAAACATCAGTCAGTATTTCCCTTTTGAAAATAACAAATGAAAATAGATCACACATGTTTATGGTGTTTTCATTTTGTATAATCTTTCTAAATTTCTTTTAGACCTGAGGTACAGAACCTGAAATGATGGTGAAAGTTTTTTAAACTTATGAATAATACTACAACATGAATGACAAATCACAATGTTAATAAAGTATTTTTAATATAAGACTAATATTAACTTTATTTATCCCACAGAGGACACTGTTACTAATGAGGGGAATAAACGAAACTATTATTGTATTCAATTGTCATCCATACTTATTCATTTTAATAATCTTTATTCATCTGATTTTACATATGACCTGAGAAAATCATGTCTATTATTTTGGTTTGTAAGCTCAAGATCGATTTAGGAGGACAGAAACTTGTTGTCAACGCTGCCCAGCGACTTTCATTAATAAAATAGCTTAGATACTGGATCGCTACATTATATTAATCAGCAAAGAGGGGGGTAAAATTACTGTTTAAATGACTAAACTCAAATCTTCATTGGCCATTGTTTCCCATTCATTCTCAATGGTAGTGCTAAACCACTAAGGATGTAATATTCTTTCGGCCGCTAGCGCTCCCGTGGCGCACTTCCGGGTTTCGGCGTCGCGGGAAGTTTGAATTCACAGAAGAAGAAAACACCGCGGCGATCGCTAGTGTTGTTTAATTCAACACATTCTCGTCTTATTTACCAAAGGTAAGATGCTTTATGCGACATCAGTTTATGTTTTGTTACCAAACTTTACCCCGTTGGGCTTTGTTTACTGTTGATCATCGTGGGGTTGTTTGTTTGCATGCCAGATTATGAATGAACATGGCTGTAGTTTTCGTTTCTGTGTATTGTTTGTTATCATTAACACTCATTTGTTGATTACAAGCTAAATTATGAATGCACATAGCTGTAGTTTTCGTTTCTGTGTATTGTTTGTCATCATTAATGCATCATATATTGATTACAAGCTAAATTATGAATGAACATGGCTGTAGTTTTCGTTTCTGTGTGTATTGTTTGTCATCATTAACAATCATTTGTTGATTACAAGCTAAATTATGAATGAACATGGCTGTAGTTTAACTTTCTGTGTATTGTTTGTCATCATTAATACATCATATGTTGATTACAAGCTAAATTATGATTGAACATGGCTGTAGTTTAACTTTCTGTGTATTGTTTGTCATCATTAATACATCATATGTTGATTACAAGCTAAATTATGAATGAACATGGCTGTAGTTTACCTTTCTGTGTATTGTTTGTCATCATTAACACTCATTTGTTGATTACAAGCTAAATTATGAACGAACATGGCTGTAGTTTAACTTTCTGTGTATTGTTTGTCATCATTAACACTCATTTGTTGATTACAAGCTAAATTATGAATGGGCATAACCATTATTTTCATTGTTGTAATGAGATTACATGTATTCAGCTGTTTAAAAATGTTTTCTAACCATGGTTTTACTGTAGTAACCATAATTTAGCCATAGTATTTTAGTTGTAGAGTCACAACACTAAAAGTACAATTTTTCTGACTGGATTGGGCTTTATATTTGCATGAAACTGTAAATTAATTTCAGTGTGCCAAGAACAGCAGGATTACTGCAGTATTGTAGTGTGTTTATTTGTGTCTGTAATATAATTATTAATTTTTGTAATATTTCTATTGTGTTTTCTTGTAGAGACCACTACTTGTGCCCTTGCTGTCATCTTTTCCTGATACACGTCCAGATCCTCAGTCAGATACAGGTAAATATTGGACACATTAACATCATACACAAACGGGTTTTTAAGTCTTAAAATGTCTTTATTTACCATTACACAAATCAATGCCTTAAGAAAGTTTTAAATCAGAGCAGAAAGTCTTAAATTCAAAAAATGATGGATGCAAAGCAAAAAGTGAATGAATCTCTTCCTCTGTGTTTTGTCTTGTTTTCTAGTACAAATATCAAGCATCTTTCAATCAAGATATGTTTAATTCAGATGCAAATATAAACAAAGTCTTGAAAAATGTAATAAATTAAATGAGTTTATTTCTTAAAATAACAACTATCTGTCAATGAGTAATCGAAACGTCCCTTTAAATTAAGGTTACTATTTTGCCAATTATGGCAGATATTAGTTCTTGTTTTAATCACTTCAAACAAGACTTTGTATTTGATGTAATTTTGTATCTCCAGTAAATGTATCTTTATTTAAGAATCTTTAGGCATTTGCGCTGGAAAACAAGACAAAAATACTGAGGAAGAAGCATTTTTTTGCAGCATGATCTGAAGCTACAGTAAAAGATATTTCCATATTATAGTGTCAGGAGTTTTTCAGTGAGCTTTTGTAAAAATGAATTAAAATTATGAATGGCTCGGAACTCGGAAGTTAATACAACTCATCGTGTTTCTCTCCAGACATTTACATTATAAAGAACATATTTGTGTTTTCCCTCATTTGTTCCTCAAATTTTATTTACTTGGTCTTAAAAAGGTATTTTCTTAAACATTCAACTAGTTGCAGACACCACTGCTACACTGACTGTGCCCTCACTGTTTTTGATATCATGGTTCCCACGTTGAGCCTCAATCAGGATTTTCAGAATGCAGAAATTAATTACTTTTTCCCCTCTGTGTAGGTACTACATACATACACCTCTGCCTGTGCTGGCCTCGGCTGTGACCCGTACTGGACCTGTGAAGACTGATGGTACTGGACCACAAACATAGAGCCCATTGATAACTTGCTTAATAAACACCATGGGAAGAAGGACATCCTCGGGAGTGTGCAGCAATGGTCCACAAGTCCTCGACTGATCCAAACAGCATGCTCCATTCGGCCACAAACCTGCACATTTCACGGTATGTCAAGCACCTGGCCAAACTGCTCAACACCAGTTTATCTTAAACAACTCCAGAGAATTGTTATGGACAGCCAAAGATGGTTCCTCTATCCACTTTTCTCTTAATCAGCGAGGCCCTGTCAGGTTCTTCTTCTACTGTTCCACAAAGGTTTTATTGCCTACGGTGATGAAGGACTAACAAGCGTTAGTGTTCTTTAAGAGTGAACTTGAGGACACAAAGAGACGCGTGGAGTAGAAAGGACATCAAAAACGCAAAAGGCCTGAAACTGGACACGTTATTCGCTTGTGCAGATTTTGTAAAATGCAACTGAAGCGGGGCTCAAACAGTCCTCACATACACATGTGTATGTGTCATACACCTACACATACATACACATGTGTAGTCCTCACACAGGCTTTCCTGGCATAGCAGGGAAATATATTCATTGCCCTGATAAAGTCTTTTTCATTCACCAACCTCAGAACATGCAGAAAGATGACCTGGAGAGAGTTTAAAGAGTCTGCATTTTACAAGATGGAAGGACAGAAATGGCTGGAAGAATTATTATTTAATATTTTACCCCTTAGAAATATTTAACTGATGTATATAATGTATAGTTTGATTTGTTGATTTTTCAGTGTGAGATTGTAATATGTATATATTGTCAGAAATGTATTTTTCCTTCTACTTTATTATTTTGGATCAATATTTACTAATCTTGTTTGTAAATATCAACATTTTCTATTTACTAAAAAGAGCATTTAATAAAAGCAACTGAAATTTACAAATTGCTTCACGAGTGGCGTGTTCTACTTTATTGGACTTATATTTGACAGTTTCTATGGTTTCGGAATCACTACTTAATTGGTCATATACTTAAGTGTGTCTTCTATTATTCCATCACTCTATCAATTGTTTATATATAATTGTTGTTTATTACTAAGTTTGAGTTCAATTTAAATGCCTCTCATTTACATTTCAAAAGACATGTATTATAACCATTCATGCATTTAATATAACCATGGAATGTTATATTAATATTATTTTACTGTTTCTTTTATTATTAATAATATATTCATAATACTTTGGAATATAAGTCATGTGTATATACTGTACATTTTGATTGGTTTATTTTTCAGAGTGATATTGTACTATCTATATATAGTCAAAATAATTTTTTCTTTCTATTGTATTAATTTGGATCTTAAAAAGTGCTTATAGCATTTAATAAAAACAACAGAAAATGACAAATTGATTAGTGAGTTGTTATTTGTGTTATATGGTATTTTTCATATGACAAATACTTGATAATTTCTATGGTTTTGGAAACACTTAATTGAACATTTAACTTAAATGTGACTTAAATGATCCCATAACTCAATCAATGTTCATGTAGTACTTTAATATTACTTAGTTTTACTTCCATTTAAATGTCTCTTTTTTTTCATTTCAAAAGCCATTTAGTAGAGACCATTCATGTTTAATGAAACCATTATTATAATATTCATGTTTTCATATAACCATGTCATGTATATTATCATTTTATTTTATTTATTTGAATACTAATAATTTATTCAATAAATACATAATAATAATTTATTCATAATACTTTGCCTTTGCCTCCACTGGGTGCCAGGCTAGACACACATTTCAAATACTTTGCAGCTGTAATGTATTGTTATATTTTACAATTTTGTTTTATAAAAAGCACAAAGCTGTGTGAAATAGTGGTTTCAGTCCTGCGTGAGTGGGATTCGAACTCACGATCCAAATAAATGCAAAAATGCAAAATCGGATTGGCTGTGACAACATTTCCGCTCTTTGGTCAGCTGTTGAAATGCTTCAATCTGATTGGCTGTCACTGAGTTCCAACTATCCGCGGGGCCAGCCGCGTATAGTCGCGGGTGGCTGGAATACATTCTGAAGGTTCCATGCAGTGTGTGTGAATCAATAGATCCTGAAGATTGTAAATATTGAGTGAGAGATCTATAAAAAATCACATTAAAGTGCACTAAAGAGATACATTTCTAAGTAAGCAGAAGGATTGTTTTAGAAAGCCTCTTTTTCAGCAAATGAATCCCAGCATGTAGGAGCATTCTCTGCCATGTTAACCATAACAAATCTGCTAATGATTATATCGGATAAAAACTAGGCCAACATGAAACATCAGTGTGTATGTGGGTATTAAAATGAGACAAGTTTTACTCCTTTCGGGTTGCAGTAAAACAGTTCTCTCTTCTTTTGAACGTCAATGTGAACAAAGCAGTTTCATCAGCGTCTCTCTCTGCAGACTGTGTGCGAGGGTGCCAGTGTGCATCTGCTTACAGAACATCTACAGCTTAAATGACAGCGTAATAAAGGTCCAGCAATTTTATGCTCACAAACCAGCACTTCTTTTTGAATTAAGCATCTCCGATGGAGAAATCATACCTCTGACTCTCCCTAGCTATCACTCTCTCATGGTTTAGTGTTTCTTTTATGTATTCAGCAGTCGTACTTACCGCTGTCACTGCTCCACTGAATATGTGAAGGTGTCTGAAACACTTAAGAATCATATTTCATAATTTCCTCTCTCTCTCTGCCTGTGTTGTCATGGCCAAGGCTCTGAAAGAAAATTTGGGATTTGGGATAAACAGCATCACAATAATAGCACCTTTATACACTCCTCATATGTATGCCATTTGTCCACTTTCTCTCTACTTGCACCTGCCACACACACACACACACAGAGACTCAACATCACTCAACATTCCTGTTGCACTGGCCCTGTAGTTTGAAATAGGGCCACGATTCTCATCTAAAAACTAGTCACCTGAATAGACCCCCCATGATTAGGCACAGCAGTGCATATGAGCGAGGGCCAAGACTAGGGATAGCTAAGTTTAACCAACTGTCTGCTGGGGGGCTTGGCATGCTAGCAACAACATATGACATTCCACACGATGCAGAGAGTGGGAGATGTAGTCCTTTTGGCTCATATGAGCTTGTAGAGGGCAGTCCTCTGCATGAAATATTCACCATCCTCACAATTATTTTCCTTCTTAGAGAAAAATTATATCTGTGAGGATTTCCAGTCAGGATTTAGACCATCTCATAGTACTGAGACTGCTCTCATTAGAGTGACAAATGACCTGCTCTTATCATCTGATCGTGGTTGTATCTCTCTATTAGTGCTCCTGGATCTTAGCGCTGCGTTCGACACTATCGATCACAACATTCTTTTGAATAGACTTGAAAAATCTGTTGGCATTAGTGGAAGTGCATTAGCATGGTTAAAATCTTACTTATCTGACCGCCATCAATTCGTTGCAGTGAATGAAGAGGTATCATATCGATCACAAGTGCAGTATGTAGTACCTCAAGGCTCAGTACTAGGGCCGTTACTTTTCACGCTTTACATGTTACCCTTGGAAAATATAATCAGGAAACATGGGGTTAGCTTTCACTGTTATGCTGATGATACTCAGCTCTATATTTCTTCATGACCCGGTGAAACACACCAAATTGAGAAACTTATGGAATGCATAGTCGATATAAAAAACTGTGTAACTACATTAACTACAAAAAAGTAACTACATTACAGTAACTAGTTACTGCCCAGCACTGCTGAGTTCATAGAAATTGGTGGTCTTTTTAATAACCTTATGTGGCTCTAGTATCACTAGCATCAGACTGAGCCACTGACATCCTGAAGTAAACTTTAGTAAACTGAAGTAAACTTGAAGTAAACTGCTCCTTTATAAGGAGGCGGAACTCTCCATCCTCTCTATATTTTAGGATTGGATGGACCCAATACTTCCTTTCTTTTTTCTTTTTTTTTAAGAAGCGAGAGCAAAATCAACCTCAATGCTTGAAGACTCCATTTAGTAGGCTACTGTTTTGCTATTTTTTTCGCAACAGATTAATTAATACGCATCTGACTCAGTGTGCAAGGTTCCTGTGCGAGACAAATTTTTAAGACTTCGAAAATGATAAAACGTGTAAGCCTGGTACCAGTATGTCTGCCCCCCCCCCCCGAGAGGACAAAAGGCACTCGACATCTGAGACGCAATACACAGTGCAGTTCACACCCTGTACTCACAGCTCACAGTCTCATCATCTTTCCCTTGCCCCCTCTCCTTCTCACCTAGAACTCACTGAAAACCTATGCAATGTAATGTATGCACAAAAAAGTAACTGTACATGTTTGATATCATTTGAAATGTCTCAGTGCGCCTGGTAAAATGGTCTCATTCTCCCAATCATAATGAAAAGCTAAAAGAAGTTCTAAAATATGAGGTATAACTTAAAGGTGGGCCCTCCCCCTGATCTTCTATTCAAACCACCTCCTGTATGTAAATAAGCTGCCACAGGATACCAAGAAGCCATTTGGTGGCAAACTCTAAAGTCTAATTATAATAACAAGACCACCATTTGGTGGGCTTATTGAATTATCTGGGTTTATAAGGAAACGGGACACAAAGTTCTAGGAGTCTGTAGGTTGACTGCCCACACAATCACTTGTGTGTAGTTTTCATTGCCAGGTATGGTTAACTGATGATTCTATTCTTGTAACATTGGAGTTTTGAATTATTGCTTCGATTACCTGGTCAATAAATTGTAACGTTTGATTCTATTCTAACTACCTCTAAAGATTGCTTTCTCCCTATTAGATTAACGGATTCGTATATTTCCGCAAGCCTGCGTCAGTTTTAGCGACGGCTAATATCCGGCATCTTTTCAAGTGTACTTGGATGCAGGGGCGGGTTAATTCCGTTTAGGGACGGCGAATGCCGTCTGGTCAGACTAAACTCGGGTACGCCTATACCTCTGACTTTTGATTTAATGTTTAATTAACGGCAAATCTTAGATACATAACCATAATTTACCTCTGATTGATGACCGGGCCTGACGAGATTGTGTCCGTGAGACCTGTGAAAAACAGGGCCTCTAAGCTTCCTAGTTTCCTACATCTGAGCGGGTAAAGTATTAAAAGGAGCTGAAAAGAATAATCAATCATTCGTTCATGTTTTAATGATGCACAGATATCATTAAAACCTTTTCATTTATGGAGTCAGATGAAATAACGAGACAAAATATATAAGAAAAAGCCTTCCATTTTAATGTTCTTGTTGTGTCGTGAAAAGGAAAGACTGTAATACGCAAAGCCCTTCACCCGCTGAACGACTGCCGTCATTGGGTCGATCGAGCCGGGCATTACAAATGCATGTGTGTCTCAGTGTGCAGAGACCTTTAGGCAGTGCTAGCAATGGTGCCCCTACAAAATATTGACACTTTGGACACAGTTTTGACATGTTCACTTAGGGTGTACTTATTTTTGTTGCCAGTTAGGTTCAAGGTTCAAGGTTCTTTATTATTCGTCACATACACAATCATACAAGTATAATCAGTAGTGAAATGCAAGTAGAATTAAAGAAAAAATACAGCATTTACATGAGGAAAGTGCCCTTGTTAGTTGGACAATAATGGTTATATGTTGAGTTATATTTAGAGGACAGTAAATTTGTACTTCTATGCAAGCTGCACATTGACTACTCTAAAATATATACAAGTTTAATTTGTGCAGTATTGTCCCTTGAGAAATTATACAAAATATTTTGCTGAAATGTGAGGGGTGTACTCACTTTTGTGAGATACTGTATGTACATCTACTGAACCCTAAATCACACAGCTAATGCATAGCTACCTTTATGTAAACAATACAGCAAAAGCCCCGCAGTGCATATACATTTCCCCAAGGAGACATTTTGGATCAATGTCAGCATTTTCCCTTTACTGAACTTGTCCTAAGAGTGGACAGTTTGGACACTCCAAACTGTATCCTATTTGATTTATTTCCCTTGAATTCTCTCAGAATCACATAAATTGAATTATGTTAGCAACTAATTTAGAAATGTTGTGATAGCTAATTTGGAAATATCAGCAATTTAGATCACAATTTACACTGAAAAAAAATAGTTGATTTAACAGGGGAAAATGTATTTATATACAGGTGCTGGTCATATAATTAGAATATCATCAAAAATTTGATTTATTTCCCTAATTCCATTCAAAAAGTGAAACTTGTATAATGTATACATTCATTCCACACAGACTGATATATTTCAAGTGTTTATTTCTTTTAATTTTGATGATTATAAGTGACAACTAATGAAAACCCCAAATTCAGTGTCTCAGAAAATTAGAATATTGTGAAAAGGTTCAATATTGAAGACACCTGGTGCCACACTCTAATCAGCTAATTAACTCAAAACACCTGCAAAGGCCTTTAAATGGTCTCTCAGTCTAGTTATGTAGGCTACACAATCATGGGGAAGACTGCTGACTTGACAGTTGTCCAAAAGACGACCATTGACACCTTGCACAAGGAGGGCAAGACACAAAAGGTCATTGCAAAAGAGACTGGCTGTTCACAGAGCTCTGTGTCCAAGCACATTAATAGAGAGGCGAAGGGAAGGAAAAGATGTGGTAGAAAAAGTGTACAAGCAATAGGGATAACCGCACCCTGGAGAGGATTGTGAAACAAACCCATTCAAAAATTTGGGGATTCACAAAGAGTGGACTGCAGCTGGAGTCAGTGCTTCAAGAACCACTACGCACAGACGTATGCAAGACATGGGTTTCAGCTGTCGTTCCTTGTGTCAAGCCACTCTTGAACAACAGACAGGCCAGAAGCGCCTCGCCTGGGCTAAAGACAAAAAGGACTGGACTGCTGCTGAGTGGTCCAAAGTTATGTTCTCTGATGAAAGTAAATTTTGCATTTCCTTTGGAAATCAGGGTCCCAGAGTCTGGAGGAAGAGAGGAGAGGCACGGAATCCACGTTGCTTGAGGTCCCAATGGTTTGGGGTGCCATGTCATCTGCTGGTGTTGGTCCACTGTGTTTTCTGAGGTCCAAGGTCAACACAGCCGTATACCAGGAAGTTTTAGAGCACTTCATGCTTCCTGCTGCTGACCAACTTTATGGAGATGCAGATTTCATTTTCCAACAGGACTTGGCACCTGCACACAGTGCCAAAGCTACCAGTACCTGGTTTAAGGACCATGGTATCCCTGTTCTTAATTGGCCAGCAAACTCGCCTGACCTTAACCCCATAGAAAATCTATTGGGTATTGTGAAGAGGAAGATGCGATATGCCAGACCCAACAATGCAGAAGAGCTGAAGGCCACTATCAGAGCAACCTGGGCTCTCATAACACCTGAGCAGTGCCACAGACTGATCGACTCCATGCCACGCCGCATTGCTGCAGTAATTCAGGCAAAAGGAGACCCAACTAAGTATTGATTGCTGTACATGCTCATACTTTTCATGTTCATACTTTTTAGTTGGCCAAGATTTCTAAAAATCCTTTCTTTGTATTGGTCTTAAGTAGGGCTGGGCGATAATTCGATAACGATAATTATCGCGATATAATTTTCCTCTAAAACGATATGAAAAGTTCGAAAAATGTTCGATATAATGTTTATGCGCCAAAAGCGGAACGAAACCACGTGACTCATTTGAATCGCCACACGGACCGTTTATCCGCTCGGATCATAGTTCAAACTGCCGCACGGCACGAGCTCACTAGAGCAGATGCGTTTACTCGGTCACGTGATCACTAAGCAGTGCTGTGAGATCCAGTCAGTAGGCACGTTCGACTTAAAGTGGCGCTGCACAAAATGGTCAGTGTAAGACATCAAAGTACCGCGAGAGCCATTCGAAAGCATAGGTTTCATCTGCTCTTATCGCTCTCGCGGTACTTTGATGTCATACACTGACCATTCTGTGCAGCGCCGCTTTAAGTCGAACACACCTACTGTGAGAACACAAGCCGAACATGAGAAACACTGTGCAACGAGACAGTCAGAAGGCATTTCAATATGCACATCGCCATTATTTACATGGATTTACTGTAGTAACATTCATTGCACTATGGTATTGTGGCAGAAATCTGGGATATTCACATTTAATATTATTACGGGTGTAATGGTATATAATTATAGTAAGTATGTGTGGTTAAGGCAGCTATAGCATGTGTACATTTATACTGAATGGTTTTAGACTACTGTCTTTCATACAAATAGACTACTTAAAAACCATTTAGTTATATTTTGACCATGTTATTGAGGTGCTATATGTGTGGTTTTAACTGTTTATCATTATTTAAATGTATGCTACTATAGGAGACCAATGCTTAATAAAAATAAAAACTTGGTCAGAATGCATTATTCTTTGGGCCATATCGCCCAGCCCTAGTCTTAAGTAATATTCTAATTTTCTGAGATACTGAATTTGGGGTTTTCATTAGTTGTCAGTTATAATCATCAAAATTAAAAGAAATAAACATTTAAAATATATCAGTCTGTGTGGAATGAATGTATACATTATACAAGTTTCACTTTTTGAATGGAATTAGTGAAATAAATCAACTTTTTGATGATATTGTAATTATATTAATTAGTATAATTATATTAACTGTATTTTAGTTTATTTTTTCTTGTCTTCACCACCTGGCCACTGCTGTAAAATGTTGAGAGATTAAAAAATCAATAAATAGAACAAAATAAAAAATAAAAAAGACTGCAAGTGACATCACTCGCGGAAGCAAAAGTGTCTGAGCGTGCAAGTGCTGAGCGTACGTGCAAGTCTGCAGCCAGACCCTTCTCGTCATGTTGTTAATGTTTATAGCATTATTTTTGTGTATGTTACTCTAATTATGTTCTGTGTTTGTGTAGCAAAACTGTTCACTGTATACATTCTTATTAGAAACTGCTTAAGGAAAGGCCTAATTTGATGTGTAATTTTATAGTGGTTATTAGTACATTTTATGTTAAAAAGTAGATTTTGGGCATCACATACTATTACCATAAGTTTAAAAACGCACAGACATCATGGCATGCTGAATTAATGTTTCTTGCAACCGCAGCTGCCATTTTTCCTGTAAATTCAACCAGATTATTTTAGAGAATACATTTTGTGTTCACGATACATACTGCACTTCTGTAATACTAATGAACTACAAGTAGTCTATTTAGGATGCGAATAATTGGTGGCGCTATGAACATTTATTCGGGTACCTAACAAATGTAATGTGCTAGTCTATTACACAAAGCACAGGTTCCTAGTGCAGCAGTGACAGATGAAGGAAGGTGGCTCCCCTCTACTAACATCTCCCATCTGAGAGCTCATTCATACTGAAGAAATGAGCTGCACGAGCCACGCTCAACCAAAGCGCGTGCGACACATCTATCCACACATGCTCGGGGAAAAAAACAAAATTCCACCGTCATGCAAAGTAGCAGGCTGAATGGAAAATGGTTATATTATGCACTACGTTTGTTGAACACAAGTACGATCACCGGATCCTCTGAGAGACAATGAGACGAGGGACGTCGTTAAAGTTAGACTGAAGGAAAATGTCGGCGACACATGCCTCACCTTTGTCCAACAAAACCAACCAATATGAGGACGTGGACGCAGTCGAGGGCAACTGGCAGCTTATCTTTGGTTTATCCTTCGCCATCGCCACTGTCACTTGCTTGGGAGGTTTGTACTCGCTTATGTCGCTGCTCAGGATGAGAAGCAAGTCTTCCCTCTGTCTGATAGTGGCTTCTTTATCCATAGACGACCTGATCAGCGTTGTGCCGCTCACGCTCTTCATGATCTTGCAATGGAGGAGCGGAGATGCGAACCGGTCGGGCGCAATGTGCACTCTGTCCGGACTCCTTTACATTTTTCTAGGGTTGTCAAGCAATATGAAAGCCTGTCTCATAGCTGCTTACACTTTTTACGTGACAAAACGCTTTGGAGTGTATCAGACGGCTAACCGACCTCTCGGTGTGTTTGTGGCTATTCTGGCGGTGTGGACGGTGAGTCTCGCGGTCAGCGTCCTGCCCGTGTGTGGCTGGGGTCGCTTCGCCCCCGCTTCTCTCGGTTGTCTCCCGGAGAACGACAGCATGTACGTGCTACTGCTATTCGCCGTTTACTCACTGTGTTTCTGCGGGCTGATAGTTTGCTCGATTCCTCTTATCTACCAGCTCATGTGCTCCACGGAGGTCCTGGGAACATTTTATCCGAGCTATTTTGAAATTGCCGGTTCGGCTCCGCTGTGTGAGATCCCCTCTATGTCACGGGATAGCTTGGATAAAAGTTTGGGAGCCTACAATGAATTCAAGTCAAACACTGGCAGTTTTAAGAACAAAACGGAGACGTATTCTTTCTCATACTCTCCAGCAACCGGTAATTTCCAGAAAGATGAAGCTCAGAATGTACGGCATTCCCCTGTGTTTTTCTCTCAGAAGCGCTTCTCGATGATTCTGGCCATGGCACGAATGGTTCTGTGGATGCCAATGATGGTGAGCTCTATAAAAGCAATTACTTTTCACTTACTGAACTATTAATTATTGTTACAGTGTCAAAATGAAAAGTTAGGCTATTTGAGGCATTTGATGGTTCCTCAGATTATAGAAAGACAATATTGCCAATTTTTCCCCCCAGTAAATTCATAATGCATGTTATGGATTAATGGTGTAGTCAAATGATTGTTGGTTATTGTGTGAAAAAGTGGAGAAAATCTATATTAAAAAATGGTCCTTAATATCAGTTACTGGTCAAAAAACAACCACACCATAGTTTGATTTCTTTCTTTAGACTGCCACACTGGCAGAATACTCTGGAGTTCATCATATTGTGTAGTCAAGGAACTTAATATTTCAAGTGCCCCAAAGCCTTTGCTGTCCCCCTTACAGTGGGTGACTGGGGAAACTGTTGACAGCTTTTAGACTTCTTGCAGGAACTCCATGATGGAAGTTCCTCAGGAAACTGGCCTTTTTGAAAGAGAGTCTTGTGGTACAAAATTCAAAATTCCACCGTCCAAAGTTGTTACGTGACATCTTTGTCACATAACAACTGCCCGCCACATTGTTGGAGGTGAGCTTCCCTCCCTCCAGGATATATACACCAGGCGGTGTACAAGGAAAGCCCGGAGGATTATCAAAGACCCAGCCACCCGTCCCACAGACTGCTCTCTGCTGCCCTCAGGGCGGCGTTTCCGCAGCATCCGATCCCGCACTAGCCGACTGAGGGACAGCTTTTTCCCTCAGGCTATCAGGCTAATGAACAGTCCCAAATAACTCACCTACATCACACTCCCACTCACACAACATGCCATGCACTGCACTTTAACACCGTTCAACTGGACTACGCACACACTGCACTAATCACAACCTATCTGCTATCACTGGACACCATACAATGCACATCCACGACACTGCATATGCATAATCTGTTGCACCTTTGCACATCTATCTGCTGCTCAACCAACCAATCTGCTGTTAATTTATAATCTGTTGCACCTCACATTATTACTATGCATAGACTACATTATGTATAGATACTGTACATAATGCAGATGTGCCCATACGGTGTATAATGTGTCGTTGATAATTAAGTATGTCTTTATAGTACACTATGTGTACTGAGTATATGTATGTGTATTTTGCACATTGTCTTCTGTACAGTCTGTAAATATGTACTGTCCATATGTAAATTGCTGTTGCTTTTTTGCACTGTCTGTCCATATGTAAATTGCTGTTGTTGTTTTTTTGCACTGTCTGTCCATATGTAAATTGTCAGTTTTTTTTTTTTTGCACTGTCTGTCCATAGGTAAATTGTCTGTTGTTTTTCTGCACTGTCTGGAGCACGCTCATAAGAATTTCACTCACCAAGGCACTTGTGCTGTGGTGACAATAAAAGTGATTTTGATTTGATTTGGTTTTCATAAGGATTTTACTAATTTGGGAATCTGAGAAACGTATTTACAGTATGTAACAAAAGCCAGTCTAAAATGTCGTCTTAAACTGTATTTATAGATATATTTAATGTTCGTTGTCAGGGAAGGCCTGAAGGCAATGATACAGGCTTTAAATATAACCTGTAAATGTAGATGTTTCTTTTCATTT
This sequence comes from Gymnocypris eckloni scoliostomus, assembly GCA_027564155.1. Taxonomy (NCBI): domain Eukaryota; kingdom Metazoa; phylum Chordata; class Actinopteri; order Cypriniformes; family Cyprinidae; genus Gymnocypris; species Gymnocypris eckloni. Next base: position 35,094,116 of record CM050423.1, read on the forward strand.
CATTTTTCTTTTTTATTATAATTTGGTCTGTTTAAATATCCTGAAATTATTGGTGATTCACATATATTTTTCTCTGACAAATGTTGCCCTTGCAGACCCAAATCCTGGTGAGTCATACTGTTCACATGCACAGCTCGTCCTTGGAGACTCTCAGTTTTTTTCTGACCTTGCTCTCTGCGGCGGTCACCCCTCTGTTCGTGCTTTCGGAGCGCTGGATCCATCTGCCGTGCGGCTGCTTCGTCAACTGCCGTCAAGGCTTAGGATCCGAGGTTTCCAATGGTTGGTACACTGATAAAAAAAAAATCATCAGCCCAATATAGGCCCAAAATTTTGTTTTTATGGATTTTTATACAGGTTTATAGAAAGAACCCGGTGGTTTATTTTAAACAATCCATTTAAAATTTCTTAGGTTGTATAAATTGTATATTTTTATATATATGCCTTCCATAAATATATCTTATTTATGTGTGTGTGAGAAATAGAATTAAAACAGCTTTCCACATTTCCATTTATGTGTTCTTTGCAGCAAATAAAAGGAGATTTGAATTCAACCTCTCATTCCAGCAAGGCTATGGCAATTACAAGATCTCCCACATCAAGTCGCCTTCCATCGAGAAACCCTCTTTTAACAGTTTATACAGCTGCGATTTCTCTGAGAGCAGAGTGGCGGTGCTGGACAGTGGTCAGATCAGTAAGTTCAGCACCACGGCAGCGGAGGATAGCTCCCTCCACAACAAGCTGCTGCTTGAAGAGAGAGTAGACAGCCAGCCTCAGAACTCCACAGAAAGGGACGGATCATGCAGTGTCTCACCTCATGTTTCTACCTGCGATCATGAGGATCTTCACCTCGATAACTCGTCTGTATTCGATGGTCCCGAGAGGAGGCTGTCCCACGAGGAGTGTCGTAAAATCGAGCTGACTGACTGGGAGTGGTGCCGGAGTAAATCAGAAAGGACACCCAGACAGGTAAGATCACATCCATTTATCAGACATAAGGGATTTAAGGGGAGTTATTTTATTTTGTTGTATGTTAACGAGAAAACTACAGTAACAGGATATTTTATCATATTGTGTAAATCACTGCAGACTCCCATAAAAAAACAAGTCTCAAGTCTCTTGAAAATATCAGATAATTGGAGATTTTTATAAAGATAAGTTTTTCAAAACTATGAATACTTTTCTAAATAATATTGCATACAAATTTTAAGATAGATTATTTCTTTATTTTTTTCAGTTTCTTCCTTTCTGATATCCCAATTTTCTCAGCTTTGCTCTAAATACATTTAATTTGTATTGCTCTTACTATATTAATTCTTATCATATATTAGTAATAGTGAACACAACCACTACGGTTACTTTTACTGTTTACTGTAGTGTATTATTCCTCTAGTTATTTACCTATAGTGGCTAATGAATTAGAAGCACGTGCACAGGAATGTGTAGCTTAATTCCACTTTGGAAAATATGAGAGATATTACTGTGAATGATTCATCCATAATTTATGTGTATACTGTATAACTTACATATACTGTAAGTCTGTTGACATATCTACACATTATTTTTTGAATGTAAAGCAAAAATACATTAGAAATCTCTAATTAACAAACAATGTATAAAACCAAGTCCCTGTACAACATTTTATTTCATTTTATTTAATCTGTCACATAGCCTACGTTGTAATATGGAAGAAAATAGTTGTCTCTACTTCCGTTTCATCACAACTTTAAGTGTATAATCTATCACAGACAGCACATTTATGAATTGATCAAACTTTCTTTGCAAGAACTTTTTCTCCCAATGCAGTACTCAGTACTAGTGGTGTGCAATATGGAAAAAACAATGATATCTCAATATGTTTGTTTGTTTTTTTCTCGATAACGATAATTAGACAATATTAGATATTGTGCTGATATCTTACTACCGTGGACAGCTGCAGTTTTTGGTATTCTTCCTGTTCTGTGTGGTCAGTTCACATCAGTGATATAAATTAATCTTTTCATATAAGTTTAAATTCATTTGTACCTTTTGTGGGCAATTTTACCTTTCAAAAAATGCAATTTTTTCTAAAAGTGTGCATCTTTTGAATCAAATTGTTACATTTAATCAGTCAATCAAATGAAACCAGTATCAACAAAATTAATCTTTGCAGAAGTTGCATCTGAAGTAGTATTTACAAAACATATTTAGATGTGTTTACACTCTGTTTAATGCAGCTCAGAGGGACATGGAGTGCTTTACCTGCAGTTACAAATTCATAATGTTGAGCGAAGCGGAGCGGTTCAATATTCCGCTTTGTGTGTGTGTGCGCTCCGCTCAATCGTTCACGCCAAAGCAAACGCTCCGCTAATGTTCCGCTCACGCTCACCAGTAAACCAAATCCCGCTCAGATCACGCTCTCACATTAAATGTCTCCAGTAACGTTAGGCCTATTTATTTTTTCCTGTTTATAATGAAATTATTGAATAAATCTCTCAATTAAAGCAGTAGTCTGATAAGAAATTGTTATGTTTCAGGGAGAAATTGTTCATTTAAATTAGGGATGTTCATTAACCGTTAACTGACCGATAAGAATTTTGACCGCTTAATACAATCAGTTAAACGGTTTAAAGTAACTTATTTATTTATTTTTAGTAATTTATCAAAATATTTTAAAAGGTTTGCTGCATGGTTAAAATAAGCTATATGAGTATAAAAAAATAGTTTTTTAGAGAGAGCAAGAGAGAAAAAAAACCAAGTCGCATTTTATTATTTCATTCGGAAATAGGCTGACGCGAATAACAAACATTATGATAAATACTGTAAACATAGCTAGGCTATTTTAGTTCCCCTCACCCCACAACAAATCCTTTCAATTAACAGTATAGACCTACACATTGCCTATTTAATCTCGTTTAACAAACATTAGAGTAAAGATTAAACATTAAACTGACATAATTCACGAGTAAATCGACCACTCTGTAATTGTGCTTCCACCGTAACAGCGCTGGCTCTCACGCCGAGCTGGAGTCGTGTTCGACGGGAACTGCTCAAGGATAAGACCGCCGCCCTGCACTTCACTCATGGATGAAATTAACTACGATTGCCTTCACAGTCTGCCCAAAAATAAACAGTAAACAGCTCTGAGGACATATTTTAACATCCAAAGTATTTGTGTTCTATATCTTTATAAATATAATCATTTATTTTATGCAAAGCATCAGACTCTTCATCACGCAATAAGACAGACACTAATGATGTTCGTTTAGTGATTTACACCGCGCGCCTGTATGTTGCTCTGCATAAATTTGAAGATATACTGCACAGAAACTATTTTATAAATAAAATTAAATGTACACAAACTACCCAAACACTGAAAAAATAACCAAATAAAATGACCCAAAAGGCTCAACCCAGCATTTAGGTTAAAAAAATAACCCAGGATTTTTTTACTGCTTGTTGCACAGTATTTCTTTCGTTTTCTTAAATTATTATTTAAGTGAAAATATATTTCTAGAATATGCCTATTTATTCGTTATAATATATAGCGCCTAGCTTTATTATGTTTTTCTCTGCTTGCAGAAGTGCTGCAGGTGCGTGATGTAATATGATATAATCATGTGAATCCTCGTTCTGTTGTTTGCTGCTTTTTGAGCATCTAAAATTAATCCCCGAAAAACAAATGTTAGTATTTTTAACGGGTCACAGACACTTATTCTTTATAATTTAATTCAGTTCTAATTAAAAACAATTGTCGGTTAACGGTTAGGAAAAATAACCTAAATGAACATCCCTAATTTAAATGTATAAAATGTAAAATCTTAATTTAAAAACGTGTCTTGTTTTTGAAGCCACTTGGAACATTTTCGTAAAAAATTCAATAGCTGAAAAAGTAAACTTTTCCATTAAAACAACGCTTCATATTCAAAACACGCACACAAGATAAAATGCAGATATAGAATTTCACAAAATACTTATCAGGCCCATGAAAGCATACACAAGATGAAATGCACTTGACAAATAATTATTTCGTGGCGTAAATAAAATAAACACTTTCTAAAATTAAAATAGACCAAAACTGCGGGGGAATGCGGTCTATTAAAACGTCTGTGAATCTCTGCAGGATTTTAGAATTTGCTTTTAGAAACATTAGCTTAAGACAAACTATTGCTTAGCCTATTCCACAGGTTCTGGAATTAACAAATTACCAAAGGGCATTTTGGGCTGAGCGAGCGGAGCGCAATCTTCAGAAAGATGCTCTCCGCTCTGAATGAAATATGATCGCTACGCTCCCCGCTCTGCGTGCTCTGCATGCAACATGCATTTTTTTTGGCCACCAAATCCTTATCCTGTTCTGAACTCATCCTCCCTGTTTCTTTAGCATCAGTGGCGGCTGGTGAATTTTTTTTGAGGTGGGGCTGCACACAATTCCACAAACAATTCTTCACAATAAATCAAACCGTCAGGCTGATCTGGACCCAGCTCATTTACCTTAAGTTTTTCTGCCAAAGTTCTCCTCTCAAATGGACATTGGAGTAGAGATTGTACAGAGTTCAGTTCGTGTCCGGAATTAATAACACCTGAGTCCGCCATTGTCACGTAATTGAAAATTGCGCCGCTACAGACCACGAGACCAGCCTTGATTTTAGCAGCTTGGGGCGACAGAAAAATCGCCCATTTCAGTTAAGATTTGAGGACACTGATTGGCTCAATTTGATGTCACATCTTGAATATATTTATATCTTGAATCAGGATTTGACTAAATTCTACAGAGACCCGCTTCCTGTGGGCGATTTCTCAATCACCCCTCAGCTGAAATTGAGACGTGCTGACAGGCAGAACGGTCATATTGTGATGGTGAAAACATATTTTTCACAGAAGATTTTCTAATATATCACATCATACAAATATACATTTAAATCATTTATATCATTATTATTTTGTGTGTGTGGTTCAGGGAGGGCGGCGCCCTAGCGCCCTCTATTGGCCAGCCGCCACTGTTTAGCATACTATCTGTCTGTATGCCCGGTCTGTTCTGTTCTCACGCTCAATTTAGGCGCGCTGCATTCTGATTGGTTCGGATAGCATACTGCGGGAGGTTGGGGCCGGGGGCGCAGAAAAAATCGTGCTATAAAGCGATTTAGAAATCGCGTAAGCTCAAATCACGATTTTATTTCGATTTCGATTAATCGCACAGCCCTAAACGAAACAACATCATCACGTTACTCAGAGATGCAAAGCAGTGCTGTAGCTGCTCGGAATATTTATTGTTGGCGAAATGTAGCAAAAGCAGGCAATATGGTGTCTAAAACGTAAATCTCTTAATATTAACTTATTGTTTATTGAACTGTTGTATAAAATCAATATTACATTTGTAATCATGATTATTTTTGAAGAAAAAAATGGCACTCTTCATGTGATTTTAACCATATGAAATTATATATATATATATATATATATATATATATATATACACAGGTGCATCTCAATAAATTAGAATGTCATGGAAACGTTCATTTATTTCTGTAATTCAACTCAAATTGTAAAACTTGTGTATTAAATAAATTCAATGCACACAGACTGAAGTAGTTTAAGTCTTTGGTTCTTTTAATTGTGATGATTTTGGCTAACATTTAACAAAAACCCAGTAATTCACTCTCAACAAATTAGAATATGGTGACATGCAATCAGCTAATCAACTCAAAACACCTGCAAAGTTTTCCTGAGCCTTCAACATGGTCTCTCAGTTTGGTTCACTAGGCTACACAATCACGGGGAAGACTGCTGATCTGACAGTTGTCCAGAAGACAATCATTGACACCTTTCACGAGGAGGGTAAGCCACAAACATTCATTGCCAAAGAAGCTGGCTGTTCACAGAGTGCTGTATCCTAGCATGTTAACAGAAAGTTGAGTGGAAGGAAAAAGATGCACAACCAACCGAGAGAACCGCAGCCTTATAAAGCAAAATCGATTCAAGAATTTGGATGAACTTCACAAGGAATGGACTGAGGCTGGGGTCAAGGCATCAAGAGCCACTACACACAGACGTGTCAAGGAATTTGGCTACATTTGTCTTCAGAGGTGTCTTACCTGGGCTAAGGAGAAGAAGAACTGGACTGTTGCCCAGTGGTCCAAAGTCGTCTTTTCAGATGAGAGCAAGTTTTGTATTTCATTTGGAAACCAAGGTCCTAGAGTCTGGAGGAAGGGTGGAGAAGCTCATAGCCCAAGTTGCTTTAAGTCCAGTGTTAAGTTTCCACAGTCTGTGATGATTTGGGGTGCAATGTCATCTGCTGGTGTTGGTCCATTGTGTTTTTTGAAAACCAATGTCACTGCACCCGTATACCAATGAATTTTGGAGCAATTCATGCTTCCTTCTGCTGACCAGCTTTTTAAAGATGCTGATTTCATTTTCTAGCAGGATTTGGCACCTGCCCACACTACCAAAAGCATCAAAAGTTGGTTAAATGACAATGGTGTTGGTGTGCTTGACTGGCAATTAAACTCACCAGACCTGAACCCCATAGAGAATCTATGTCAAGAGAAAAATGAGAAACAAGACACCAAAAAATGCAGATGAGCTGAAGGCGACTGTCAAAGAAGCTTGGGCTTCCATACCACCTCAGCAGTGCCACAAATTGATCACCTCCATGCCACGCCGAATTGAGGCAGTAATTAAAGCAAAAGGAGCCCCTACCAAGTATTTTGAAGTATTCTAATTTGTTGAGATAGTGAATTGGTGGGTTTTTGTTCAATGTGAGCCAAAATAATCACAATTAAAAGAACCAAAGACTTAAACTACTTCAGTCTGTGTGCATTGAATTTATTTAATACACAAGGTTCACAATTTGAGTTGAATTACTGAAATAAATGAACTTTTCCACAAGATTCTAATTGATTGAGATGCTCCTATATATATATATATGTATATATATATATATATATAGCCTATGTGCATTTTCTGCCCCTGTATCTTGAATTTTGTGATCATTCCTAATGCATTTTATTAGACTGAATCATGCAGTAAAAGAACACACTCTAAAAATGTGCATGTGCTGAAGTCTAGACTTTTCTAGTTTTAGTTTTTGCTAAATACTCGATAATGTCAAATTGCACATCATTAAAACAACAATTATGATATTATTGTAGACGATATATATCGCACACCCCTACACAGTACTACTGATAATAGTTTTTCTTCTGGCATTTCTGAATTATGCTGATAACATTATTCACCACCACAGCAACCTGAAATGGTTATTATTAAATATTGGAATCACTTCTAGACAGCTGCATTGGCTATATCTCTGATTTATTTAATGTTTACAAGGGTAAATCTGCAGGAGCTGGACTGTGCTGTAAGTGAAAGGATTATTCATATTAAGTGTTAATGGAGCTGATGAGTTTGTAATAAATTTATGAAGCTATTATTTCAGCTTTGGGGAATCATTTATTAAAGATTCAATATCGCTTTGATTGAAGTGATAATTATCTTTAACTTATGATTTATACTTTATTAACGACTCATCCAGCAGCCATTAACATCAGTATATCTTTAACAATTTTGTTTATTTTGCCAACGATAAAACAAACAAAATTAGTACTTTATCAAAATTGAGCTAGGTAACGCGATCTTTGGCAAATAGTTTAAAACTTCAAAATCACACAGCCCAAGACATCATTCTTTAAAAGAAACAAGGTTTATTTGCTAACTGTTATTCTACAATACTACGTTAAGCGTACTAAAACACATATATACACATAAACATACGCACACACATACGCACACACATAAGAAGTTTTGCGGTTTGAAGAGAGTTTTAAGGCTAACACTCTTTTGCTATTTCGTAACTTTACCAGAGGAGGATCACAGCAGAGACTTCGCTATCTTTACTGCATACAGATAATTTCACCAGCAAGAATAGAGATTTGTTTGGTCTACTTGCTTTCAGTTGAGTTGTCAGCTGATCTGGCATTTCCGCATGTTTCCTGGAAACCTCCGGCTGCTGGTTGCGTGATGTCACTGGGGAAAAACCTCTTGTGATTGGTGGTCGCCTGGTTCCTTTGTGACGTGATGACGCTGTTATGACGCTGTCAATTTATCACATGAAGGAAAATACCTCTAATAACTTATAAAAGTATTCATCATTCGTACGATGCTGCGAATTGACATATAGTTCAATATAGTTGACATATAGTGACATATAGTTCACACCAAATTGTTGCATTTATCATGACCATTCATGATAAATCAAATTCAACATATTTCACACACGTTCATAGCTTTTCCTGCTAAAACATAAAAAGGGTTCAGATTAAAGATTAGAAACAACACATCATGCTAATAGAAGACATAAAATACAACCTTAATATATATTGTCTCTTGAGCATACTGCTTCAATAGTAGCAGAAACCATTAACTGTCTTTTAGCATAAAGTCCACAACAGTTTGCTCGTTCCCTGTCTGCACAAGAACGAGAGAGAGAGCGCGCATTCGCCTGGAATGCAACAGAGAAACGGGAGGTTTCCGGGGTCAGGAAGTCACCCTGGACGTGCATCTGCAAAGCCTCTTAGCTCAGAGTCTGATCATAAAACAGTCTTGCATTATTGAATTATGCGTTAAACGGTCATCCCGGACCATTTCCAGATAGAGAGTTCTATTGTGCTTATTCGGTTGAATTATGGTTAAGTGATAAGAACCAACAGTAAGGTCCTGTTCTTGAATACATCCCAGATGTTCTTCTCAAATTTCTCCTGGTTTTTAGAAATCTCCTGAGATAAGGAGATTTTAGGGCAGGAAACCGGCCAGCCAGTTCAATGAAGATCGATCATGTATTAACTTTTATGACTTGCAAATGCTGGGGGGCACATTCCTTAGGAATGTGCTGTGTTGAGATTATTTGTTTTGTTTTCTCTCTCAACGGCATTACAAGTTTAACAGAAAATAAATTACCTCATGCTTTCCAAAACACATTTCTCCAGTTATAATAGAGCCATGCAAAATTAGCCATTCGATTAACATTACAATAGTGTTAATACGTAGACAATCTCTCCAACTGGACAAATTATTATATGGATTATTTTCATTTCAACATACAAAAAAGCCATTTATGTGTATTTCCACACTGAATGTATTGTGTCAGAAACACAATCCACACTGGGACAGGCAGAGGCTCTTGACATTGACACGATTGACTGCTGTTTTGCTAAGAATTGATTTTCTGGCTTTTACAGGCGTGGTCTCACCATTCACACATCCAGTTCACTGTTCCAGTATTTGGGTCAATTCTATTTTAAATGTAAATAGACAAGGATGGTTCATTTAATTAATAACTGATGCTACTTTGATGTAAATGTATGAAAGGTTAATAGATTGTGAATAGTAACATATTAGGACTGGCGTTGATCTGACTTTCTTCCTCCACTAACATCTAACACTAACACTAACACCTTGGAGGCACCTTGCAGGCACACTCTTAATTAAATTCATTTTTTTCACCTAAATGCATTTTTTCATCATGATGAACAATTGTAGGCTAATAATAATCCATATATCTTGTATTACATCAGCTATAAATTTAGCTATGCAACAAGTTGAAACATGATTTTCAATAACTTGAGATCGAATAGGAGTATAATGAAAATTAAAATACTAAATGAGATAATTAAATCCCCCCTGTACTGAACATCAAGTTTTTGATGTTGTTTATTTTTATCTGCTGTTTTTAATTTGCTTTTAGACAAACCATGTGCCAAACCTTTAATTAACTCTGATTATTGCTGATTATTGCTGAGTAGTTTCTCCTTAAAACTGTAGTTTCCCAAAGGCAGTCCCAGAAATGCGATTTGAAACAGCCCTCGGTTTGCTACATCACAAAATTCAATAACCAATCACATCAAGGGATAGATTCCTATCATTAGCATATCCATCTCTCCATTTATACAAACATAGCATGCATAGAGATCGTATGCAAAATATACCAATAGGATTACCAGCACAAAGCAAAAAAATAAATAGAGTAAAATCCATGAAGTCGTGGTTTAACGTGAATTTAGAACCGCTAACTTGAATAATAACCCACGGCAACAGTGTAAAAGTAGCCCGGAGTCAGACCCGCATTGGCGTCCGCACTTCACATACGCATATGCCGTGGACACGTATTAAGAATAAGAAACTTGGCTGCTTTCGAGTCTTCAAGGCATTTTGAGAACCCAACATCGTCAAGTAAGTAACTTTAATGACTGTTACAGCCATTCTTTTAAAGGCCTTTTGCATTGAGGAATATAGGATTTATGACAACAAAGGCAGTTCCTCTATGTGCCCTACTGCAGTGGGCTCTACTGCAAGCCATCACTTTGAAACAGTGGGTAATTGGGAGTTGCAAAGAGAAAAATACAGTTTGGTTAGTTTAGGCTCTTAGTATGTTTGGTGCCAAAACAGCAGGTTTATGAAATACTCTCTTATGACTTGGAAACCCCACTAGGCTGCTGCAGCACAGAAGACTGTGCCTGTCACTGTGTATCTGCTACTGAAAGCTAGATCACAACACGGACCTTCAGATTCTCTGGGCGCAATGACCCAGAGTAGAAGGAGAGGTCAGAGCTAGAACCTGGGGCAGATTAGTTATTGTGAGTATTTTGAGAACTCAGGTCATACAGTTGAGGTCAAAAGTTTACATCCCCTTTTCAGAATCTGCAAAATGATAATTATTTTACCAAAATAAGAGGGATCATGCAAAATGCATGTTATTGTTGTTTTAGTACTGAACTGAATAAGATATTTCACATAAAATATGTTAAAATATGTCCACAACAGAAAATAATAGTTGAGTTTATAAAAATATCCCCGTTTAAAAGGTTACATCCCCTTGATTATTAATACTGTGTTGTTATCTGAATGATCCACAGCTGTGTTTTTTTGTTTAGTGATATTTGTTGTTCATGAGTCCCTTGTTTGTCCTGAACATTTAAACTGCCTGCTGTTCTTAAGAGAAATCCTTCAGGTCCCACAAATTATTTGGTTTTCCAGCATTTTTGTGTATTTTAACTAGTGTTGTCAAAATTAGCGTGTTAATGCAGGTGATTAATTTTTTCAGTTTAACATGTTAAAATTGTAGCTTTCGTTAATATGCGCGCTTTCCCCCGAACGTAAACAATGCTGATTACATCAAATACGTTCTTGGGTACTCTCCAAAATTCCGGAAGACGTAACACGGGGGAGAAGAATGTAAATAGTAAATAGTTATTTTTGTTTTCTTTGCGCAAAAAAAAGTATTCTCGTAGCATCGCAAAACTGAAGTTGAGCCACTGATGTCACATGGATGTATTTACTAAGTTTCTGGACCTGGGAACATTTCAGCTGCGTTGCTGTGGACGGTCAGATAGCTCTCCGATTTCATAAAAAATATCTTAATTTGTTTTCCGAAGATGAGCGAAGGTCTTATGGGTTTGGAACAACATGAGGGTGAGTAATTAATGACATAATTTTAATTTTGGGGTGAACTAACCCTTTAAGATGAGTTGTTCTGTAAATAGAAATCAGTCATTTCCGTGAGTGAGTGATTGAGTGAGGCATTATATTTATGTAGGTGTGACGGAAGATTCATGTGTTTGAGTGTCTCAACACTCCTCACTGCATATTGACTGACTCGCAGGGGAATTATGGGAAACTAGGCCACTCGCACACGTAATCATAAACATTATGGGTCTTGTTTGCATTTACCATTTTCTTTGTCTGCTTTCCTGCCTTGACTCTGATGTGGTTATTATCCTTCATTGCCCCAGTGCCTCTAACTCATCTGGTGGGTCAACTCACGTGCAACTCATACCCTTTCCCCAGTCACATGGTCTCTACAACCTCTGATGAGCATTATTTCATTTGAATAATATTCTGTGTTTTGGGCAAAGTCTGCTGGAAGCATACATCATATTGCTGACATCTCATTCCTCAGCCTTTCTATAATGTAACAAGAGAGAAGTAATGAAAGAAGGTAGAAAGAGATCCTTATATATGGCTGCTGTGCTGAATGGTCAGATGACATCAAATCAACATGATTCAATTATTCACAGTCCTCCGTCAAGCGTAGCATTTCAATCTATTACGCGCAAGCTCCAGTCGGCATGACTGTCTCTTTATCGTGAAAGGAGCATGTCAATTATAATGACAATGCCACTAAACTGAAATTCTCTGTAGTGTGACGTTACTGTATATGACGGAAGATGCTAACGGGAGAAAGATGACACAATGGAGCCAAGGGTGTTTCTCATAATTTTACCAGAGCTTTTGTACTCAACGAGCCTGATATATACACAGGGCTCATTAAATCACAGAAAACGCCTGGCGAAAAGAATCACATTTATTGGACTGCTGTTTAAATGCCATTGACTTTGTGTGTAATTTAAAGCTGTGGACTTTCTAAATTTATTTTATTGTATTATTATTTTCTCCATGTCCAACATAGTATCATTTTTGTTAGGCTACATTTCATAATCATTAAACGTCATTTCAGTAGACCACATGAATAAAATGTGTTGCCATTTACCCAGACTACAAGCTAATTTAATGATGAAAGAGTGTATAATAATATAATTATTAGTTACATTGCTGGCACAGTTCAGATATTTGTTTTCACATACTGTATCTGCACTAGAAAAGTTTTCATAATATTATAACCAGGGGTGTAATGCACTGATTTTTCGAGGGAAGCCTGAAAAAGGATATCTAGGATGATATCCCAAGTTTTCCATTTGTTTTTAAGAAACCAACCATAATTTTAACAGTACATGAACCAGTGATCACCATTTCCATTGCATAGGGATAAAAAAGCAGCTTTTAGGTATCTTCTATGGAAAAAGTCACAAGTTTAAAGGGTAGGTAGATAATAAAAAATATTTTTTAAAGGTGTTACTCAATTGGACCATCCAAATTGACCTATGACAATCATGCAATTTACAGATAGAGGTAACTTTAAAATAAATATTATTAAATATGTTTGAATTGCATAAATTACACTAATACATTTTTAGTATTCATAGTGTATGCTTGCTTTATGCCCTGTAAGCTGTAACTTAAGCATTTCTTTGATTTTTGTTTCTTCAGTATTTTCATTATTTAACATTTTAAAAGCAGCATTTAAACTTAATTTTCTATTTTGTTTGTGTGTGTGTCTGTTTATGTGTATCATACTGTTTGACACTTGACTTGACTGAATGTCTCTCTGCCTTTTCATTTCCAAACAGAGATCCACAGCTGGGTTGGCCATTCCATTATATGCCTTCCAGGGCACCGTTTCCCTCCATGCTCCCACGGGCAAAACACTGTCCCTCTCCACCTATGAAGTCAGCAGTGATGGCCTGAAGATCTCCTCCAACGACTCAAAGAAAGTTGAGGTGTACCGCTCCAAATCGGTGGGTCACGAACCTAGTGCTGAAGAGCACAACTCTAGCACTAGGGGTGTTGGAGATGGAGTCGCAGACACCAACGTAAAAATTCACCTGGAGGTTCTGGAGATCTGCGACAATGAGGAGGCCATGGACAGCGTGTCTATTGTCTCCAACATCAGCCAGTCATCCACACATGCACGCTCACCTTCACTACGCTACTCTCGTCGTGAGAACCGCTTTGTCTCGTGTGACCTAGGTGAAACAGCCTCGTACTCGCTGCTGATCCCCACAAGTAACCCGGATGCGGACAACATTAACATCCACATTCCAGATACAGTGGAAGCGCATAGACAGAACAGCCGGAGACAGCGCCAGGAGGCTGGAGGTTACCAGGAAGAGATACAGCTGCTTAATGAAGCCTATAGGAGGCAGGCAGGGGATCAGAGCAACTGAAAAAAACAGAAACACCAGGATAGGCCAATGGGCTGAGAAATCCCTAGGAAGAAGTATAGACAGTATGAATGAAATATTGTGATGAAGGCACACAGAGTTGCAAGTTCATGGTAGATTAAAGCACCCACACCTAAAAATATTATCATCTAAGTACAACTAGAGTTAGCAGCCAGATCAGATTTCGCAATGTGAAAATCCAGTTTAAGGAATCACAAGAGAGGCATTTGTCTGCTAAACTGTTTGCTTTAGATGTTCTGTCATTTATTGAATGAAAATGTAAGAGACAGAAAAGCTTGAGAAGAGTGTTGAATAGAGAAGGATAAATACTGTCACAAGTATGTGCGTTTGTGGTGAGACAGTCAAAAAAAAACGGGATTGCGAGGGCGTTTGTGCAAGGAAAAACTAAAAGAAATACTTTTTAGTATTCTAGCTCAGGCAGAAACCATATGGCATACTGAAATAAAACCAACATTCCAAATGTGTAAATCGCAAATAATATTAATGATAATAATTATTTTTTTTTTTTCAATTATGTTGCTCTGCATAAAACAGTGTATTCCATCACTGTTTTGTCTAATGTGTGTGTGACTGTTTAAAGGAATGTTCTGGGTTCAGCACAAGTTAACTTGCACTTGTGACGTAATGTTGATTTTGTCCCTCCTATAAAAAAAGCAGAGATCAGGATTAGGGCTGCAGCTAAAGATCATTTTTATTGTCGACTAATCTATCGATTAATTTTTCGGTTAGTCGACTAATTTATTGATTATTTGTCAATTCATCTATTCATAATTTTCTTATCAGTTGATTAATTATTTAGTAAACTATCAATAAATAATAACAGGAACTTCTGCTATTAATCTTAAATTTTTATTCAAACGTTTTCTCATAATTAATATTTAAACTAATAATAACAACAACAACAAAGAAAGAAAAATAATAAGAAAAGAGAGAAAAATAAATAAATAATTAATACAAAATAACAAGTAAGCAAGAAAGAAATGATAATAATGAAAGAGAATTACAGGGCAGTGATACAGTCAATAGAAATGCACATTATGGCTGCATTCAAAGTTATTGTTTGTGACTGACAGCAGTTGCTTACAGGTGAGAGACTTGAAAGGTTTTATTTATTCAGCATATTAAAACATCTGCTTGAATACATATCTGTATATGAATGAACAGCTGACGTCACAACCGCATACAGGACACCAGAGCGACATAATCAAAAATGGCGTAACAACACCGGGAAGTTGTATCACAGTTGACAGCCAGGTTTTACATAAATTAGCCCAGTCGAGGGTTGTCCTGTCCATCACACAGTTAAACAACTAACAATGACTTTAATGCTTTGTTAGCGAGTGCAGAGAGCACGTTTGGTGCGCGCGTCTGAAGGTGCGTTCACACCAGACGCAAATAAATCACGCTATTCGCACGAAGTTGGACGCTTGAACATTTTGAGTTTACTCGCGCCATTCGCGCCGCAGGATTGTCTTTCGCGTCTTTGCATTGATTTAACATGTAAATCATTCGCGTCTGGTGTGAATGCACCTTGAGAACTCGAGCGATCGCGCCAACGTGACGGCAGCTCCGGCTCCGTTTCTGTGTGTGAATTAAACCTGTCATGATTATTTAGGCAATTCAATGTCCCTTGCCGTTCCGTTCATTCAGCGCAGCTTTGAATGCGGTCGTGAATCCTGACAATGGCGTCAGTTCGGCTATATATGCGGTTCTGACAGTCCAGTAATAATAAAATGTTCTATGAACGCTCTATGAAGTGAAGTGATGTTGCCATACTAGCCTTTAACTTCTGCTCTAGAGTCATGTTTTGTGTTAAACATGGCAGAAAAACAATCTTAAGCAGGGATAACTACAGTTTCGCGCAATGGGCGTGTTTAAAGGTGCAACGCGTTGACGCATTTTATGCTAATCGACGTATTTTCTTAATCGACATAATCGATGACATCGACAAATCGCTGCAGCCCTAATCTGGATTATAGAGAGACTTAAAAAATGTGAATGTTAAAATAATAAACCACAAAATTAGGCAGTGTGATAAAAACACAGTGTGGTAAATTTCGCTGCAAGGCAAACAAAACACCCAAAACCTTTTTATATATGTATTTCATTGTATTTTCAAAGCAGACATAACACAGTTTCTGCCAATCTCATGTTGATTTTGTGTACCTATAGAGAAGTATTGCATCTTTTATATTGCTGAAGTGTCTTTAGTTTTGTCAGATTTATAAAAGACAGATACAGATGTACCGCTTCTCAGTCGAGCAGTCAATCTCCTAGGGGCATGCTGTGGAATCATAAAACAGGAACAACAGCTTTATTAACTTAAATATGGCTAAAAATCAGATTCAGCCATATATATCCGATCCAGAATCGGATCCTTTATGATGTCATACTGGGCCATACTCGAAAAAAAAAACTTTCTGAAACGTATACAAACCCTGAAAGAATGTCTTTGGCACAGAAATACGTCCATCTAGTTTTTTGAGATTTTGGTTGATGAGAATCCAACTCTTTAGCACTGTGAATAAATCAGAATGCATGAAATAGCATTAGACATACCCTTTAAAGAAAACTAGGAAAAAAGTGAAAATTAATTATTCAAAATGTCACATGTGATGCCACAAATGCTGTTGATTACTTTTATTAGGCCAATAATATTCCTTTAATTGCAATCTTATAATGTATGAATATGGAAATGCTGTATGTATGCTTGCTTCTGGTGTAGTAGTTTTACATATTTTTGTTGTACTAAAGCCCTGAACTTACATTCTACTTTATATGCATTTCCAACATGACTGCTGAGAAAAAGTGAGATTCTGTCAATGGAACATTCCACAAATGTAGAAGTGAGCATGATGCATGCAGTTTAGGTGTTAATTTGTGTGCAAATGTGCTCATTTTTGAGCCACTTGGGAATTTTAAGTGCACTGCTTCTGCAATCAGAAACATGACCCTGGCCCTCGCTTGCATTTAATACTGGCATACAGGTGCATCTCAATAAATTAGAATGTCGTGGAAAAGTTCATTTATTTCAGTAATTCAACTCAAGTTGTAAAGCACCTGTATATTCAGCTCTCAAATGGACCATTCATAGACATCCCAGTTGATTCAGTGGATCCCAGTAAAATGAAGGCATGAATACGCTGCTTTTCATTTGAGCTCTGCTGTATCAGTATGTGAATCTACTATTTAAAAATCTGAAAATTAAATACAAAGGCCATTCCTGCAGGTTCATGTAGCTCTAATAACTCTAATATCTAATAATTCACTGTAGATATGATTTCTTGTTATTTTTAAATGTCAAATGTCTCTGTGTGTGTGTTTGTACATGTGCTATCTATTCAGAATAGCCAATTATTTGTCTTAGCCTTGTGTTTTCAAGCACCAAAATAGCTGAGGCATAATGCTACAAAATATGTTCATCTATCCAGTGTTCTCATTAAAGATTCATTTACAGAAAATTGCCTCATTCAAGAGTGTAGATGGGTTTATTCATATTTGTAAGCAAGAGCTCTTTACTGAACCAACTCCCAATGGTCTCTATATAAATTATCCACATCTGCAAATGGGACAGAAATACCCATGTCTGGATACCTAATGATGTTTTTGAGATGGCAAACTACTCTTGCAAAACATTGGATCAATTTTTAAATCAAAAGAAAATCACAATTCCATCGATTATTGTTTTTGTACTATAGCAAAAGTTCACCCCAAAATGAACATTTGCCATTAATGTACTTAACTTCTTGCCATTTAAGATGCAGGTGACTGAATCCACGGTCATTGGTGATTCCTAAAATGGAAGTGAAGAGGTTCCATCAGTTTGAGAGTTAAAAAAAAGGAGATACGGGAAACACAAAATTAATACCCCTGGCTCTTGATGATGTGTTGAGGTCTTATGAAACAAAACAATCTGTCACATTGACATCATTATTACCTATAATCCATAGCCTTAACATTAATCAAATGTATAACGTTAAGTCTATAACGTTTTTAAAAGTATCCCCTTTTGTCACAGGAAAATTGACAGTACTTACATTTCCAGATCATAATTTTAGCTCCGCACTGATCTTCTTGGAATCTGTAGAGTGATAATGCACATCAAAGGAAACTGTTATTAAGACATGACCTGTTAAGTTATCCATAAACTGCTACTAAAAAAGTAAAAGCGGTCACAGCTAAGCCCATAGCACTGTAGAACATGACATTGTTTTACATGTCTTTGTACTCAAATGTCAAGCAAACAATATACCTTAATTATTAAAAAATAATATGCATGTCTGTTAATCTTACTAACAAACAAACAATGGTTTTCTCTAAGAGACAAGCACATCTCGTAGCGATTAGGTCATAATAAGGTCTTTTTAAAAGCATGAGAAAGTGTACTTCTTTTAAACAAAGTTATATTCAACTGCACAAATGTTTATTTTTTCTTAACCATTTTCTTAATTAGAATATTCTTAGATTTTAATTTTCTTATTTAGAACTGGAATATAAATAGAATTCCTCAAAACTATCATTTTTATACTTTGGGTAAGCAAACAAATACAAATCTACTTTGAGAAATTTGTCTCTCCCCTATTAAATTTTTCACTTCGGAGTCCTTGACATTATTTTTATTTTTTATTTCCCTGCAAGACTAAATTTTTATAAGTACCTTTATTATTCTCAGGCCTCTGTGGAAACTTTCATAAATATACGAAATATAACCACGGCTTCAATGACCCTGCACATTTCCCCCCTGCAGACATCGTTTTCTGCAAGGCATATATACAGGGCATTGGAGTGACTGCAGGCTGGTGGGTGTCACTCATCTTTCCTCCATTTGTGTTTCAACTCCGCTATTTCCCCTGCCCCCTCCAAAATCTTTTCAAGTGCCTGGCATTCAGATTGTGTTTTTAAAGCAATTAACTGTGTTACATCTAAAGCTATCAGGAGATGTTGTGTGGTGAGAGAAAGCATGACAGGCTACTGAAAACAGAGATGTTAAATTAGCAGAGAGTGACAGAGGTGGTGATTAAAGAGTAAAAGTAAGAACAAGATGCTCCACAACATTAATAAAAAAGATTTTGTGGAACAACCTGTCATACTGACTGCATGGGGAACGGGATGTGTTTATTAAAAAGGTAAGGACACACAAGGAAAATTAAAGGAGTAAGAGATGGAGGGATATATAGAAATGAAATGAAAAATGCATTTTATTTGTTAATGGGATTTTTGAGATTTTATATGGTTTCTTATGTGATGGCAAGTCACAAGTTCCTATTTCTTCCTGCTTCTGTACCACATTTATCCTAAAAGGATACCTTTTAATCCCTCACTGACATACATGACACACACACACACACACACACACTCTCTCTCTCTCTCTCTCTCTCTCTCTCTTCTCTCTTCACAAGCTGACACATTCTGCCAAAGACATCAATGTCAGACACCCCCGACTCCCTTGACTGCTTAATAATGTAAAGACTTAAGCTTCAGAGTAGAGATCGACCGATATATCGGTTTACCGATATTGAAGTATTGTACCATAATCGGTTATCGGTTTTGTAAAAAAAAAAAAAACGGTTTTGAATTTGTTTTTTTTATTTTTATAATTTTTTTCTTTTTTTGTCACATACATAATTATACTGAGTATAACCAGCAGTGAAATTTTGTTCTCTGCATTTGACCCATCCAAGTGCGCACACACTTGGAGCAGTGGGCACTCAGGAAATGCTCCAGCACGGCCACCGCATGTAAATTTTAATAAGATTCACTTGTTTGAAACGCGCTAAATTATATTAACATCTACTATAGAACCATTATTTCGCCAATAAACATCTAAATAAATACATCTCTATCGAAATTAATTATATATTTTCTCCACAAGCGATCGCAGTTTGAGTATAGTTCTGTGTAAATGCATAGATAAACCGCAATGTCAGCAGTTTTCATAATTTAGAATTACAAAAACATTTTAATAATTCTGATAAAACATGCCAGTTAAGAAATGCAATAAAATACGATGTTTTGTTTGTTATAGCTTATTTCAATACTCCAGAGAATATTATTCAGTGAATTATTCTTCACTCTTTAGCCTGTTAAACAGCTTATAAACCTACTAAAACTGTAGTTTAAATAAGTTGACATGACTCCTGTCCTTTATTTTCTCCATTTGAATACATTAGACATTATTTTGCTTACTGTTAATATCAGTGTTGCTGATGATGCTTTTTATAAATAAAATGTTTTTATTGTTGTAATTTGAAGATTACATTTTACATGAAAGAATGTTAATTTTCAACAACAGTTTTTTGTTGTTGTTAAGATGACTGAAAGGAGGAAAAACCAAAGTGAAGAATGGACTTTCTTCACTCTGTTATTTATTTAATTTATAACAGTAAATAAATATCGGTTCTGAATATCAGTTATCGGGTACATAAACATGCAAATAATCGGTATCGGTTATTAAAAAAATCAATATCGGTCGATCACTACTTCAGAGTAATACCATTGGTCTGTGGGTGGAGTGTAAAGCTAGTTAGCCAGCGTGTGTAAAGCTTTTTCTCAAGTTTGGACTAGATTGAACTGGACTGGGAACTAAACTTTCACAGACTTAAACACACATTTAAAAATGTGAGTCCATCACCATCAGTTCTGCCCATCATATTCCTTTAAAGGGTTGCTTTTGTCACTCCAAACTCATGCATCCTAGCCATTCTACATGTTATATTTTAGAAGGTGATCTTTTATTTATTTTTATTTTCTTTTGTTGAAAAAAAATGTTTAGTCCACGAGTTTACATGATGTTAGTTTTGTATAGCAACTCTGCTGGTTAAGCAAAACAAAAGCCTGTTACTAGCTATGCTAGTGTTTTAGCAGGCTGTTCATAAAATCAAAAACATGTCATTGGAGTTTGTATAATGAATATACACTTTTATGTTAATATTTTTGTGGACAACGTGGGGGCCTTGGAGTAAAAAGGGTCTAGTTTCAAACAGATTATGTTATTTTTCCTATAGAGACTTAACACATTTTCTTGAAAATACAATTCAAGTAAAAGGTGTAATTATGTTTGTGGTATAATGTGTGGACAGAGTCAGAAAGAGAGCAGAAGAGAAAGAATGGTGGGTGTAGGTTCATTTAAAAATGAGGACTTTCTGTGATGGTAAAGAACTAATACATATTTCATGACAGGGTCTGGAAACTTCCGCAGGATAGTTCCTCTGCACATTCCCCATGCAATTCTCCCATCACAACGCTACAGGGTTCTAATTATCTCCCTGCTTTCTGTTAAAAAAGTAGCTATTACACCTCCCTGTTAATCCCTGCCTCTGCTCTGCTGCCTTTAAACAAGACACTAATGACAATATGTGCATACTGCGTAGAGCAATTAAAGTATAAGCATTCAACAATTGCCTGAATTCTGAAGCTCAATAGGAGTAAACGCAGCTCATTTTGTTAATTCCATTTATTTTATTATTCTTTTTGCTGTGTGATACAGCAGGAAAACAGGAGACAACTTCTCTTAGACTTGGAGATTTATCTATAGGATTACACAATCAATGTAGATGCTGTGTGAACGTAATTAATGTCTCTAGGTCTTGAGATGAACTTTACAAGTATTCACCATAACAGTGCTGTTTTGGAAAGCCTTTTATTTTGTGTGTATGTATATGATTTTGTTATAACAACAAAAAATGATTACATTGTTAATTGACTATATTCCAGATGATAGTGGGATAAAACAGGGTATTTTTCAAGGATATAGGTTAAGGTGATCTTGTAATGCATTCATTCTCTGAGTCTAAGTCACTTACATGGGTGAGTGCAGCTGCAGCCGCTGACCTTCAAATACAAAATTACGTCCTTTATAGTGCTTCGATGGTATTATAATGCCTTAGGCAGTAATTTTAAATAAATAAATACTATCTGTTGGCTAGTTTTGACTACTTTATGCTGGTCAGACTGGGGGCTGCTAAACTAGCTAAAACCAGCAATGTTAGGCTGGAATAAGCAGTTATTTTAATGTAAATAATAAAAAATATGGAGAGGAGAGGAAAAAAATCAAGTGACAACTGCGTTGCTTTGAATTTTAGTTTACAGCGCATGCGCACCCAGCACCAATCGCACTCCAAGACGTCATTATTAGTCGCCTCGGCTACAACATGTTCGTCATATATGTACGACGGTACAGTTATTTGAGAAAATAACGTTATGTTGTAATGTAAAACGTAGTAATAAATGACATTCAGTGGCATCTCAACACTTTATCTTTGAACCTGCATCAGAACTACAACAGTGGCTCTGGTTAATGCGATCGTTGTCCGGTGCTTTATTAGAAGTCCAACAGCATGAATCATGTGTATGGTAATAGACGAGGTCGGCGGTTCGGAGATGGAGGTTCCAGGTGGGATGGAGGGGCTGGATCCAGCGGAGGTGGAGGACACACGAGGAACTCCGACTGGGACTCAAGGGAAGAGCAAGGACATGGAGGGGGACGAAGAGGAGGAGGTGGAAGAGGCAAACATCCACCCCATTTGAAGGGTCGAGAAATAGGACTGTGGTATGCCAAATGGGGTGGAATCAAAAGATCTGAGGCAGAGAGGAAATCTGTGAGTAGGAGGCGGTTGCAAATATTTATTTTTATGCAATATATGTTAGTTGAATTACAATAACGTTAACGTTACTTGGTATCGTGTTCTATAAGAATGCTGCAACATAAGTCAGTGGCTGGCATAATGAGAAATGTATAATGCATGTTTATCAATAGAAAATAAGATTGACCCAAAAGTTATGAATAAAAAAATAAAATAATTAAAGCTATTAACTTTATAAGATTAACATTACAGAAGGAGGTGGTGTATACTATACCATTGGTCAGTTTTGTAAGAAATTCATGCTTGAGCACAATTCTTGTCTACAAAACAAATTTCAGATGTTTAAGCTAAAGCCTATTAATCAAAAGGATTTTTAAGATCATGAGAAAGTCTGAGAATGGTGTGTCATTTCAGAGGGCTGTTGTTCAGATGGATGAACAACGAGAGCAGCACATTACTCAGCTACTGAACTCTGTCCAGAGAGATGCAGGCAGAGATGCGCAACCCTCTACATCTCAGAGCTGGAGGGTGAAGGAGGAGCCCAGTGGCCACAGGTGCAAATGCAATATTGTATTAATCATTAGGTTCACATAGTCATGGGAATCATGGATATATCATAGAATTATACAATTGTGTTTTCCAGACTTAACAGAATTGTGTCTGCCTTTCAGTTACTTTGATGGAGATGATCCTCCAGAACCTCAGAGCATTATAAAAGTGTCAACA
Source organism: Gymnocypris eckloni scoliostomus (assembly GCA_027564155.1). NCBI lineage: Eukaryota > Metazoa > Chordata > Actinopteri > Cypriniformes > Cyprinidae > Gymnocypris > Gymnocypris eckloni. The sequence continues at coordinate 35,117,253 of CM050423.1, forward strand.
ATTGAGCCTAAAGAGGAGAAACATGAGAATGAGTTGGGAGCAAGTGTGAAAGAGGAACTTAAAGAGACTGACCTGGAGTACTTATTCCAAGAAGTTGGGCGGATACCCTCCATGGATGAGGAGCTCAAGAAAGACAAGAAGAAGAAGAACGATAATGCTAGATACCTTGATATGCTGGTGAGACGGACTGAAACATATTTCACTAAACCTTAACACTTTTGCCTACAACTTAAGCTTTATTGTGGCATTTCCTTTTTCAGAAATTCAGAGAGAAGCTGCCTTCCTATGGAATGAGAGAGGTAAATGTCATCCTTTGTGATTGCCGCTTGTGCAAGTACAGTGTCTGTATGTGTATGGATGGTATGTTTTAACCTCTTTGAGTCTTTAGTTTTAATGTGTAAAAGAAGTTAGCTGTTTGCTATCAGCCGTCGGAAGTTACACTTTTCAGTTAATGCCTCTTTCTAGGGCTGGGGCGATATGGCCTAAGAAAAAAAATCAGATTTACAATTTAGATAAATTTTTCCCCTTACTTATAATCAACCTGCAGATGACAAAGAAATTGTTCAAAATTAAAGGGACAATATGTAAGTTTTCGCCACTAGAGGTCGCATTTTAAAAACAAAGGCAAAGCTTGATGACGTTATGAAGGAGGATGTTCACAGAAGAGGTAATGGATTAATTTTTTTATTATCTGTACCTTCCACAGTTATTTTTAAATGGCCAATACAGAGAATGTGAGTACAGAACTTACATTGTCAAGAACATTATGACTGACTTAAGTCTAGCGCAAAGTACAGTTGGCTCATAGGCTCAACAGCGTAATGTCTATCAGCCATCGGTGATGGACGATTGCATCAGGTGCAGGGTTTTTCCTGGCTCAAAATGAGGCGGAGGTGGTACTATCCTTAACATGTGCACACAATGTACCTACCCTTTAACTGGCTGAAACAAAAAAAAAACATTTTACGCAACATTATAATTGTTATGATTGAAGAAAATTACAATTATAATGTTACATTTTACAAAAAGAAAACAAAACAAAAAACCTGTTGAACATTAAATTAAATACAACATTTTGATGAAAGGGGGCCCTTTTGAGTAGGTTATAGGTGAGCATGAACATAACATTAGGTTGTTAAAGACTTCAAGAAATTGAAAATCTTCATCCACTTTCATAAGTGGGTGTTATATTTTCTTTCGTCGTGTTTTATTATTACCAATTCTGTGTTGTAGCATGTCTAATTATTTGAATGCATAAAAACAACTTAGTTTATTCAAATTTATTCTTAGAATAGCCTTATGAAATGTTTACTTTTTTCTCAAAAATTCTGTGTTCTGTATCTGGTTATCAAATGAAGGCATAAAACATAAATTTAATTGATCTTTAAATTATTATTATTATTTAAATGATAAATGATTCTTGATATATAATGAAAATAAAATTGTATTTATTTATTTTGACAAACAAAGGGGGTTTACTATTAAAATTTAAATATGGAAGACATGTTGTGTGATCATTACTTAAAATATAAAGTTTTAATAATTGTAATAGTAGCCTAGTAGTAGCAGCATGTACATTCTGCTGAACAATATTAATATACTTCTGCCGAAGTGTCTTCCAAGTTTAACCAAACTTTTATTTTGATGGGTTTCCGTGAATACCTTCACAGTTCATAGTGTGTATATGATATGATGCTAGTTTTACTCAAATCAAATGGTAAAAGCCCATTAAGAACTACGGGAGCCAAGAGGAGAACGTCAGCAGATGTTAAAGAGAAAATGATTTTCATTCAAACAAATCGACATCGACACATTCGAGTCCCACATCGCCCAGTCCTACCTCTTTCTGTCTTTGTCTTACTGTAGGAGCTGATTAGGCTAATCAGTGCTAACCAGGTACTGGTAATCAGTGGAGAGACTGGGTGTGGGAAGACCACCCAGGTTACTCAATTCATCCTTGATGACTTAATTGAGAGGGGCATGGGCTCTCTCTGCAGGGTGGTTTGCACACAACCAAGGCGTATCAGCGCCATATCTGTAAGTACAAGATGCTGTCTGCATTTATTTGATCACAAATACAGTTAAAACAGTAATATTGTGAGTTAGACCTATTTTTAGAATATTCAATAACTGTTTTCTGTTTTAATATATTTTAGAATGTAATTTATTCCTGCTGATTTTGATACGTTTCTTATTATTGTCAATGTTGAAAAATCAGTGTTGAGTCAGTTGTGCTGATTTATATTTTTGTTGAAATCGTGATATATATATATATATATTTTTTTTTTTGGTTAATATCATGCTCAAAAGAACAGCATTTATTTAAAATAAAGTTATTTTGGCCTCATTTTGTTCTTTCTTCTTGATTAGAGGAAAACTTAATAGTAAAAAGTGGCACAGCTTATCCCACTCTTCCTACATAATTTGTAGAGCATCTGTTTTAAATTTTTTTGGAAACGATGTAAGGCTAAGAGTATGTACTTTGCTTAGGTTGCAGAGAGGGTGGCTGCAGAACGGGCAGAGTCTGTGGGAGAGGGGAAGTCCTGTGGGTATCAGATCCGTCTGCAAAGGTGAGTGAATCAGATCTGCAGGTCATTCTTAAAGGGATCATCGGATACCCATTTTCCACAAGTTGATATGATTCTTTAGGGTCTTAATAAAAAGTCTATAACATAATAGGGTTGTGACGGTGAGGAAATTGACTAGACTGTAAAGACATATAAATATTTAAAAATGGGTACTTTTACTTTACTCAAGTACAGGTTTAGTAAAAAAAACGGTACTTTTACTTCGTTACTGTGGGCGACGCTCCTCTCGTTACTTTATCTTAATGCAATTCAAGTTAAAAATGCTTCAATTTGTTCCAAACGCACAGTCTACTTTTCTCTGGGCAATGAGCGATGCCCATTCACGAATTATTCTTTCTTTTGAGTCAATTCTGTTCAAAGGCTTGATCAAACCAGTAAATCGGTTCACAAATAAGTTTGAATGATTTGTTCAGTTCCCTGCTGCACGCACTGAGTTGTCTGAAGCGGTTCTCACTCAGAGTTGTAACAGAAAGTTTAAGAACATCAAGAACGCTGTTCCAGGAGGAATGCCTTTGCCTAGACACACTTAATATTGATATTATCACAATATTTACGCTTTCAGAAATATAAGCTTCATTTGTTTACGTTTTGCAGAACAGACGGAAGAAGATCCGTCAATGTGCATTTGTTTCGTTATGTTCAGATGTTCGGTAGCGGTCATGTGAGGAGTTTTCACTCTTCACTCTTTCCGTGTCAGAGGTTATATAGGATATAATATATAATTAATATACTTTGAAATATAATTTAATTCAGTGATGTAAATCAGAAATTTCATCACCTCTTACTCCAGTTTTCAGAGTCGTATTATCCTTCAGAAATCATTCCAATACATTTAAAAAATGTTTTTGTAATTTACATGAATACTTACCAAGATGGATATTTTGATATTCTTGTGTGCAGGATTTAAGAAATGATCTGTTCATGTTATGGAGGAAAGCACAGTGCATGTAGGGGGTGTGGCCTCAATAGCTCTGTAGTAAACAGTGTGCTGTGAGCGATTGAGCAATGTATAGGGTAGAAACAAAGACTATAGAATACCTAAAACATGTCACTCGTATAGTTTTGAATGGGGAAAAATGCAACGCTTAATATGGCCGCTCAATCGCAGGAAGCCCCGCCTTCTGAATGAAAGAGCCAATTGCTTATCGGTAAAGTCAGCGCATCTGCCGTTAGAAGTCCCGGTTGCTATAGAAACAGTCCGCACTCGGAGACACGTTTTTTTGACACAGTTGTTGTCCGATTTCATTGTTGATTTCAAATATGCCATTTAATCGTAAGCTTAGTGAACAGTTTTGGAGAATTTGAGGTTTCCCCATACAAAGTGATAGGAGCTGCGCTTGGATGCCCGAGAGGCGTTTCAAAGATGGCCGCCGAGTGACATGACTTGTCTTAAAGAGACTTTGGTAGAAATTATACTGAAATTGCATTAAATCTGGTTGTTTTAACCAAGATTATGCTGCAAGATTTTGTTCTCAACTACATTTAAGTTCCCAGTTCCTGCAATGTTGCTCCGGTTTATTCCCATTAATTACCGTTAGTTCCCATATATTCACATTAATTCCCATAGAAAGTTTCCAGTCTTGAAAATTCCCTGAATTTTGCAACCCTAGTCACCTGACATGTGAGTACTCTTTCATATCTTATTGCGCTTAAACTGTCAAATTACACACAAGTTTATGTTAAAAACACACATGAGTTACAAACAGGCCCGTAGCCAGCTATGAGGTCACAGAGGTCTGGACTTCGGTAAATTTTTCCTTGTTGTGTGTGAGGGTGCGGGCACAACCGTATTGTCAGATCCAGCTATTATAAGCATTTTTGGACTTGTCTTTTCCATTAATGGGGTCATATGATGCGATTTCAAGTTTTCCTTTCTCTTTGGAGTGTTACAAGCTGTTTGTGCATAGATAAGATCCCTGAAGTTGCAAAGACTAAAGTCTTAAAACCAAAGAGATATTCTTTATAAAAGTTAAGACTAGGGCTGCAACTAACGATTATTTTGATAATCGATTATTTGGCCAATTATTATTTTGATTAATCGGATAAATACAATTATTTTATTGACAAAAAACACACTGTTCCACATTCTGCTCAATGTCCTTCAAACAAACTGCTATGAAAACATACAGTGCTTAATTTATTAGACCACCTGTCATAAAGAGAAAACAAATATTTTAGGAATCTGTCAAAAAATTGTTTAAATCTAAAAGTGTTATTGTCATTTATTGGGCAAATTACAAACAGAAACAACTAATTAGTATTTATAATAACAAAAATGGCCTCATAACAGCTTGCATTCTTGCTTGCATTGTTTATGTTCTTTTTGACTGTAATTGGGTATCTGAAAAAAACCACTAAAGTTCTCTGGCTTTCTTTCATAGATAACAGCAATAATTATATTATAGCATTAGAAATAGCCTACTACTGTTACTAAAGAGCTTACGCATTGTGGAGGACTAACCAATACAGAAAGCTAAAACATGATTTTGGTAATCACAATGCTGTTAGTTTAGAGCAGCAGTGGCACAAAACTTACATAATTTGTTAAAAACCTTACATAAATTTGTTAAGAATTGTATATAGTGAATATAGTTTAAATCTCTTTTAAAAATGTAAATAATAATAAAGATAATAAAGACTTAACCAACAGGTGAGAGGAATGTTCTGCAGGAACACACGTTCACTTTGATCACAATCATGTCTTACTGTCATTTCTTTATCCTGTAAAAGGCGGTTATGGAGCGTCTCATATTTATATTGAGACAATTACATGCTGTTATCCCTTTAAAGTTTCTACTCTCATAAAATATTCACACTGCTTGTTGACTTTTAAACCTTAAATTAACTTTGAACAACAAATAATTCAGCACAATGGATAATTTTGTGCTGCATATCCTGTTAATTGTCTCCCTCTCTGTGTTCCGTCTGTCTTACGCGTGTGCATGCGCCCGTTGCGCCGGTGCTCATTCGGTATTTTAAACTTAACACAGGCTGTCAGGATGGACCTTTATGCAATAAAATTGAATTTGTGACATTTATAGATAAGGATATGACCTTAAAGGAATTTTTTTTGCGCTGAGGACGCACACGCATGTGTCACAACGCCTGACAGGGCAAGCCTGTACACTAATGCATTAACTTAAAGCTCAAAATAAAGAATTCTCATGTTTTGGGCAGCTTGGATCACGTACTTCTTCCACGGCATCTCATTCTGTTTCCTCACTATTTTTAGATGCATTTTGTCCATAGAAATGCATTATTCAGTGCTGTAAATTGAGCAACCGGCTGAAGTTGGACGTGCACTGTGGGCAGACCCGATTAATTGATAATGAGAATCATTGTCGATGATTTTCTTAATCGATAATAATCGATTTTATCGATTAGTTGTTGCAGCACTAGTTAAGACTCTGTCATGTCCCCCTAAAACAGTCTACGGTCCCCACATGTCTACGTTGCGATGTGGAAATATTTGCGTAACACCTCCCAAATGTTCACCACAAAAGAAAGTTGTGGTTTCAGTAACCTCAGTAGTGTCGATGAAGGCAGTAATGTCAAGGAGATGCTGTGTTTCTCTATGCGAAAGAAAAAGCACTTTATTTGGCCTTCTGAAAGTAGATGCATTTAGGAATAATTAAGATTACTTGCAACAGAACAGCAATTAATTTTATGGACGACCGTTTCGTGAACCTAGGAACGAAACGGTTCCTAGGTTCCGGTTTCGTGAACGAATTCTGACTTTGCTATGACAATCTGGCACTTCTGAATCAGCGACTGTATGTTTTTTTATTAGTTTAAGTATTTGCTATTGACTTAAATGCGGAATTTTGCGTTTCGTGTGTGTGTGTGTGTGTGTGTGAGAGAGAGAGAGAGAGAGAGTCACAGCACAGCGTTTTGTGTGCGCGTGTGCGTGCGCTAGGGGTTGAACGACTTCTGATTATTTTTTTTAAGTCGAGATTTATGTGATGAAAGTCAAGTCGACTAGTCGCTGATGATGTCATTAATGAACAAATAAGTCTGGAGCTGTGACAAACACCTTGTGCACAGCTATGAAATATGACACAGCGCTGCCCACATGACTATTGCACCTATAAAAGCTTATTTTTATTTGGGTTGTTATATTTCTCACAGATTCCTGGTCATTCTAAATCAGATACAGATAAGTACTACAGTAAAGATTACATTCATATGAATGAATGCATTAGTGAGAGCAATTGCGATTTGGGGAAAATATATAATTGCGATTTTTATTTTTATTTATTTTATTTTATTTATTTATTTATTTTTTGGGACTGATATTGCGATTTGATTTGCGATTTTCAAATTTGCAAAGTCAAGCTTCAGCTCAATATTGTCAATAATGTGCAGCACAGTACGAGTATCGTTACCCTGCTGAAAAATAATAATACAATAGAAACCATCACAGAAATTCTTATAGTTTCCATAAAAACCATTACAAAATTCCTTTTTGTTTTGGGCATTATTCCAAAAGGAATTACTGTTATTCTATTGGTTGCCATCTGCTAGATTACATCCCACCAATAGAATGCATAAAATACCAGTAGACACCATTATAGTTTACATTAAAACCAACACAATTGCCATTATAACCCTTAACTCATTCAACTTTCTATTGTGTTTTGGGAGAGGTTCTACTGTTATTTTTGTGTTTTTTTCTTTTCTGCAGGGAAGATTATAATGGTATTACTACTTTTACAGAATTACTGAATTTCACAGGAAAGATTTGTTTATTTTTTATAAATAAACAACTGTATTTCTTTAGTCAATTATTAAAGTATTACATGTTACACGGGCTGATTTATTCATTTTTACAACATTTTTGGGATTTTAAGAACAAGTGGGAAATGTGCTGAATGTTTAATTTTATCCAAGTGAAATTGGCAAGCAGTTAGACTTATTTTACATTTGTTTTAAACGCGGAGCCAGGCGCGAGTTGACACCGGTAGCGTGCATGCGTCCAGATGCGCTCGTGAGAAACTTGAGAAATTAAAAATAGACCAAAACTGCGGGGAAATGCGGTCTATTAAAACATATGTCAATCTTCACAGGATTTTAGAATTTGCTTTTAGAAACATTAGCTTAGACAAACATTGCTTAGCCTATTCCACAGATTCTGGAATTAACAAATTACCAAAGGGGGATTTTGAGCTGAGCGAGCGGCGCTGTGCGTATTGAGCGAGCAGAGCGGGATCTTCAGAAAGACGCTCTTGCTCTAAAGGAAATATGATCGCTACTCCCCGCTGTGCGCTCTGCATGCAACATGCATTTATTTGGCCACCAAGTCCTTATCCTGTTCTGAACTCATCTTCCCTGTTTCTTTAGCATACTATCTGTCTGTATGCCCGGTCTGTTCTGTTCTGCTGCATTCTGATTGGTTCGGATAGCATACTGCGGGAGGTTGGGGCAGGGGCGCAGAAAAAAAATCGAGCTATAAAGCGATTTAGAAATCGCGCAATCTCAAATCGCGATTTTATTTCGATTTCGATTAATCGCACAGCCCTAACCTGAATGCACTTTGGATAAAAGCGTCTGCTAAATGCATAAATGTAAATAAGCGACTCCTTGAGCAGTGTAAACTGTGTCATTGATTAGAAGGGGAGTTTTGGTGAAAATGCAGAAATCAAATCATTGATCTGTTACCTATAATGTAGATAAATTGACTTCTCCATCAATTATAAAGATAACCTTCTTTGATTGCTTTCTGTATATAAAATATAGATAACAGATTATCGTCATACTATTGACAGAAATAGTGTGAAGTTAATTGTTTTGTGACTGGGTAGGGGTGGGCAATATGGATTGTGATATAATATCACATGTTTTTTTAGAAATATCACAATTCTTCGTCATGTTGGTTTTACTATTTTGCAAATTGTCTGAGCAGTGCAGCCAAACTAATTTCCCTATTAAAAAGCCTTTCAAGTTAACAAAAAAGGGGGAAAAAAGAACGGCAGATATTTATAATCATAATAATTTATGATTACGGGTTTCTCAAGCCAGGTGGCGCATTAGACCAGGGGCTCATCTCCTGTTTCCAAAATGCATCACAAACTTTAATCTCTTCCCGTCCCAATCCCACGAGAAAACTGGAGGAAAATCCCGTTCCACTCCCGGAAGAATGACTCCCATTCCCTCCCACTCCTGTGTTGTTGTTTTTTTTTTTTTTGCCGATAACTGTCAATTACAGTAAAAATATAGTACAGATCACAGCGTGCCACCTTATTAGTTGAATAAAAACCCAAAATGTCGTTTTTTGTTATTATATTGAACTGAAAGCCATCTTATGCACAGTGTTGCACAGATTAAATTTCATGTAAATCATCCATGCTAACACACACGTCTTCTATTTTTTTTTTTTTGACATTTCACTCTATAGATATATTTTTCTATGTACTGTATTTTTAGATATATTCGAGTTTCAAGTTTCTCGCTCAAGTTCATATGAGACCTAAAGCGCATCCTGTTTGCTTAAAAGCGAACGCTTCGTTGTTATTCTGAGTGCACACAACAAACGAGAGTCTTTACAGATTCGAAAGATGTATTAGGCTACTTTTATCTGTATGACCAAAAATGATGGAGATTTTAAGAGCAAGTGAGCACACCGAGCCTGTTTTGCAGCAAACGCCCCACACAAACACTTCAATAGCGCACATTTCTCTAGGTTAACATCATATTGAGCGGCCATGTAAAGTTGTTACTACATACATCTTTCAGATGAAAAGCCATATTTGATGTTGATGAATGATAGGTGAGCGTTTGGATGTCCTGCCCGATTGTATTACCACATAGACCAGCCGTGCTAACAATCTGTCCATCACGGACTGCGAGCCTCTAGTTCAAGACTCGCTCGCCCCTACAGTGCAATTCGCCAGGTATACATCCGCTAAAATATCAGGGTGAAAGTCATCATAGCTTGCGTAGTATAGACCCAGCTCCCAACCCAACTTTGAGAATAGATTAACGGCGATATTTTTTTTATCGCCGATAAGAGTCTCACGTTAACGCAGCACGTTAACGCCGATAACGGCCCACCACTAATATATATATATATATATATATATACACTTTTTTTTTTGCCATATCATACCGTCCTCGATTTTGGAGTAAATGTGAAAGTCACAATTTTTATGTTTTTTTTGTAATCTTCTTTATTCTCATTCGTGACTATAGATTCTCATTTGTTTAGTTTAGTAGTTTAGTTTAGTCACAGTTTATTGTGGGGTTGCTCTTGATAGCGGCAGATGTCTTTAGAGAGGGGAAAAACATTTCAGACAGAACTGGCATTCAATTTAAGTAGTGCACATTTCTATGCAACAGTGCATCTGTTGGAGGACTTAAGCAGTATATTGTGCTAGTACTTGAAGTTGTATGTAATGTTTTAATGTTATTTTCATCTACTTCTAATTGGATGATTGGTTATCAACTTTAAAGTTCACATGGGTCACACTCATGAAATCCTTCAAGAGATGAGAAAACAGAAGTGGGGAGAAGGATGTAGAAGTGAGTCAGTGGGGAATTGGTTGCGTCTGCTGTGCCGAAAGAGATGGAGTGATAATATGAAAAGGTGTAGATGGGAAGAAGAAAAATAGGTTGTTAAACTTGTCTTGCTGTGGTGAGGAAGTGTGGAGTACTGGACCTGAGAGAATAAGGTAGAAGGGCAGAGGGTAGGACAAATAAATGGAGGAGAGAGGTGAAGAGAAGTACAGATGTGAATGGCCTCTGTAGGCCATGAGAGTTTAATATGTGCAGGCCCCAGAGGTGGAAAGAGTACAAAAATATTGTACTCAAGTAAAAGTACCATTACATTACTGAAATTTTACTTAAGTACAAGTAAAAGTACCAGTCTAAAAATATACTCAAGTAAAAGTAAAAAGTAGCTCATTTAAAATTTACTCAGAGTAAAAATTACTTAGTTACATTTTAACAATGGGAGGGAGGAAAAAATGGGATAGACCAAAGATGTCAAACTCAGTACCTGGAGGGCCACAGCCCTACACAGTGTAGATATTACCCTAATTAAACACATCTGATACAGCTAAACTAATCATTTAGGCTTATTTGAAAACTACATGGTAAGTGTGTGTTGGAGCAGGGTTGGAACTAAACTCTTTAGGGCTGTGACCCTCCAGGAACACCCTCCAGAGTTTGACACACCTGGGATATGGGCCTATAAATCTCGAACTAGGTGTTTAATTAAAGGAATCAGTTATTTAGAATAATAACACATTTAGGCTGTTACCAGGGAAATTAAATCAGTATCAACAAAATTCATTTTTGCAATGCAGAGGAAACGCAGAAGCTTCATCTGAAGTGGCGTAGATGTATTACACACTGACATGAATGCATTTAGCCTGCAGTTATAAATGCAGAAATAATGTTTTGATAAATAAGACATAAAATGTGACCCTGAACCACAAAACCATAAGGGTCCACTTTTCCTAATTATGATTTATACATCATCTGAAAGCTGAATAATCATATTTCCATTGATGTATGGTTTGTTATGATAGGACAATATTTGAAAATCTGGAATCTGAGGGTGCAAAAATCAAAATATTGAGAAAATCTCCTTTAAAGTTGTTCAAATTAAGCTCTTAGTTTTGATATATTTACAGTAGGATATTTACAAAATATATTAATGGAACATGATCTTTACTGAATATGCTAATGATTTATGGCATAAAAGAAAATGTATAATTTTAACCCATACAATGTATTGTTACACATACAAATATACCCAGCGACCTAAGACTGGTTTTTGTGCTCCAGGCCAGGGTCACGAATGTTAAATAGTCATTAGAAATAAAAAATAATAATAATCAAAAGATACTTTAAATGTTACATTAGAACCACCAGTAGGTGTCAGCAAGTCACTCATAAGAGAGTCATTGTGATTGAACAGAATCATTTAAAGCGGTTAATTCATTCAGGAACAAAACACGTCATTGCTCAGAGTCAGAGACGCAAAACTGTGTTTGGAATTATTTTTTGTTGTCGAAATAGAGCAAAAACAGGCAATATGGTGTCTAAAGTCTCTTAATTAACTTCTTGTTTTTGAACGGTGTAAAAGAAAAACTACAGGCGAAATCATGGTGATTTTTGAGAAAAGCGGCATTCTTCGTGTGATGTTGACTTACTATATTAAATTATATAAATATATAAATTTACTGCTTCTATATCTTCAATTTTGTGATCATTCTAAACGCATTTTAACAGACTGAATCACGCAGTGAAAGAAAGCACTCCCGTTAAAACAACAATTATTATATTATCGCAGATGATATTGCACACCCTGCACCACTGTCTTTTTGGCTCATTTGTGCAAAACCTTTTGCTAAACCGTCAAAGCTTCGTTTTAACCACCAATGCAATGATGTAAGTATTTACGTTACCTCTACATGTTTGCGAAGGGCGATGTCGAGATGTTATAAGCTGCTAGTTCGGTCTCCCGAGGCAAACACAGCTTACACTGCATAATAGAGCATGAATATATGGCCAGGGGTTCACTTCATTTCCTTCGAATTCATCTTCAGCAGAATATGACGGAGTTTGTTTTTCAGCTGGGTCTGCACCATTAGGGTCCGTTCACATATCGCGCCTAAAAACGCGTGGAAAACGCTAGGCGCGCTGCTTTCTCCTTTTTTCCAAAGCGCTCGGGCGGTTGCGCTCCGGAGGCGTTTGTCGTTGCTAAGCAACCATCAGCTGCACTCTCCGTTACAAGAAGGAAATTTCATCACATGACCTGCGGTGCGCCTGGAAAAAACGAGCGCGTCGCACCGCGACTGCGTCGCTTCCATTATGAGCGCGCATACCGCGCGTCTACATTTGAAATAACGAACTTAAGCGCGCAAAAGACGCGATATGTGAGCGGCCCCTTAAAATGCCTGTCTTGTTCGTCTGCATCTTTCTTGTGATTTTAGCGCCAGTTTCTTCTTCTGCCCATTATTTGCTGCAGTTTTTCCACGGAGCGATTTTTTTTACTCAGTAACGAATGTGTTTTAAAATGTAGCGAAGTACAATACTTCCCACAAAATCTACTTAAGTAAAAGTAAAATTACAGATTAAAAAAATTACTTAAAAAAGTACAAGTACACAAAAAAGCTACTCAATTACAGTAACGCGAGTAAATGTAATTCGTTACTTTCCACCTCTGGCAGGCCCTCTCACTTTTTCTAGTTTTTTGTCATCTCTTCCTCACTTATACATTAATCTAAAGCTTTTGGCGCTCACAGACGCCTTTCCCTTTTGCCCTAATATGAGTGTCCATGTGTGTCTGACAGTGTGTGGTAGCAGGTGAGGAGGGTTAGCATAGTCTTCTGAAGGCTTATGAATTGCTTATGCATTATCTGTTATGTAAAATAGAAAATTCATTTGAATTACTGACACAAACCTCATTGTTAAGCTGATTTTTCCTCTTCTATGACAGAATAACAAGTCCTGTTCGCTCTGTGTAGTAATAATGTGCCTGAGATGTAGTGGTAGGGGTAGTTCACCTCAAGAAAAATTAAATCATCTTTTGTTCACCCTTGTGTCGTTTCAGATTACTAATATGACTTTCAAATAGGGATGGGTACCGAAACCCGGTATTTAATTGATCCCGGGGCTAAATTATGAAAGACCGGAGTATCGATAAGCTCTGACGTTAACGGCTCTGCTATCGGTTCTGGAGAAATTAAGAAAACACACATACATTTATTATTGCTATAAATATATACACACATCTTACTAATTATATCTCACCAGAGTCGCCAGCTGTGTTTTATATGCAATAATATTCGAACATTTGTCTATGATGCATTTTTGCTATTCGCAATTCAGAAGTGAGATCGCGCTCATGTGGAGGAGCTTCAGCACGCACAACATGAAAGCCGTTTAATTATGATAGAAGAGAGAACTAAACATTCAAAAAATTTGCTTACACTTTAGGCCTGTGGGCTGTGGCTGTGGCTGCTAATAAAAAAAATTATTTCGATTTTGGCTTCCAAGCATTAAGCCGCGTTTCTTCTTTCCCTTCACAGCGGTACACATTTGTTCCTCCCTAAAACCCAAACTTAACGTCAGAATCAGCTCAATCGGTGATTGTTGGAAAATGCGTCTTTACTGTTACTAAATTGCAGGACATGTTTGATAATAAAATGTTGAAAGCAGAATCTGCACGCTGAGAGACGCTGTTTCTCAGGCTGAAATGTGTGTGTCCAAAACAAGTAAATTACACTTTGAGCTTCGGGTGCATCCATAGTCGATAAAATACACACAAAGTATGTCAAAATGGCCGGCTTGGAGAGTATTCACTTAAACCGTTTGTCTTAAGTGGACAAGAACGGTTGAGAGAAAATCCAATGTGTTTCAATATATTGTCTTAAAGTGACAGACTGGTGCTTGGCCCATCAATGTTAATCAAAGAACAAAACGCAAAGAGAAAATCACTCACAGCTCTTAATCTGTATAACGTTATAGCTTTAATAAGCATCAATCTATCAATATGTACAGTGAAAACTATGCAGTGTTCATTTACATTTGATTACTTTTAGATTTCTTTTGTAGGCTATTACTTACCTGAACAGTAATGTTAGCGGACCTTCATGAAAAAAGTACTGTTTATTTAATTTCATTTGTGTATTTGTTTTATAGAATTTGTCAGTTTGTTTTACAAACCCGATTCCAAAAAAGTTGGGACACTGTATAAATTGTGAATAAAAAAGGAATGCAATAATTTACAAATCTCATAAACTTATATTTTATTCACAATAGAATATAGATAACATATCAAATGTTGAAAGTGAGACATTTTGAAATGTCATGCCAAATATTGGCTCATTTTGGATTTCATTAGAGCTACACATTCCAAAAAAGTTGGGACAGGTAGCAATAAGAGGCCGGAAAAGTTAAATGTACATATAAGGAACAGCTGGAGGACCAATTTGCAACTTATTAGGTCAATTGGCAACATGATTGGGTATAAAAAGAGCCTCTCAGAGTGGCAGTGTCTCAGAAGTCAAGATGGGAAGAGGATCACCAATTCCCCCAATGCTGCGGCGAAAAATAGTGGAGCAATATCAGAAAGGAGTTTCTCAGAGAAAAATTGCAAAGAGTTTGAAGTTATCATCATCTACAGTGGATAATATCATCCAAAGATTCAGAGAATCTGGAACAATCTCTGTGCGTAAGGGTCAAGGCCGAAAACCATACTGGATGCCCGTGATCTTGGGCCCTTAGACGGCACTGCATCACATACAGGAATGCTACTGTAATGGAAATCACAACATGGGCTCAGGAATACTTCCAGAAAACATTGTCGGTGAACACAATCCATCGTGCCTATTCGCCGTTGCCGGCTAAAACTCTATAGGTCAAAAAAGAAGCCATATCTAAACATGATCCAGAAGCGCAGGCGTTTTCTCTGGGCCAAGGCTCATTTAAAATGGACTGTGGCAAAGTGGAAAACTGTTCTGTGGTCAGACGAATCAAAATTTGAAGTTCTTTTTGGAAAACTGGGACGCCATGTCATCCGGACTAAAGAGGACAAGGACAACCCAAGTTGTTATCAGCGCTCAGTTCAGAAGCCTGCATCTCTGATGGTATGGGGTTGCATGAGTGCGTGTGGCATGGGCAGCTTACACATCTGGAAAGGCACCATCAATGCTGAAAGGTATATCCAAGTTCTAGAACAACATATGCTCCCATCCAGACGTCGTCTCTTTCAGGGAAGACCTTGCATTTTCCAACATGACAATGCCAGACCACATACTGCATCAATTACAACATCATGACTGCGTAGAAGAAGGATCCGGGTACTGAAATGGCCAGCCTGCAGTCCAGATCTTTCACCCATAGAAAAAATTTGGCGCATCATAAAGAGGAAGATGCGACAAAGAAGACCTAAGACAGTTGAGCAACTAGAAGCCTGTATTAGACAAGAATGGGACAACATTCCTATTCCTAAACTTGAGCAACTTGTCTCCTCAGTTCCCAGACGTTTGCAGACTGTTATAAAAAGAAGAGGGGATGCCACACAGTGGTAAACATGGCCTTGTCCCAACTTTTTTGAGATGTGTTGATGCCATGAAATTTAAAATCAACTTATTTTCCCTTAAAATGATACATTTTCTCAGTTTAAACATTTGATATGTCATCTATGTTGTATTCTGAATAAATTGAAATTTGAAACTTCCACATCATTGCATTCTGTTTTTATTCACAATTTGCAACTTTTTTGGAATCGGGTTTGTACTTTGTTTCTTTGTTCATGTTATTACTGTATCTTATAATATGTATAAAACAAAAAAAATGCCTGCACACTGGTGCATTTACAAATTGATGCTTTATATTCATTTCATTAAATATTTATTTTACATTTCAGAATATAAAGCAATGTTAATTCAGCTCTTAATTTGTCATATATATATATATATATATATATAAACAAAAAGTACAGATAAGAATACCGTTAAAGTACCGAATCGATAAGCAGTATCGGTAAGAGTAGTAATACCATTAAAGCCTTAACGATACCCATCCCTACTTTCAAATGGTGTGTGTTCTGTGCAACATAAGAAAAAATATTGAAGAATGTGCTAGTGCATTTTTCTTTTCTCTTTTGGAATTTCTTTATTGAAAACATTTCATTCATGCATTAATTTAATTCATTCATGCATTTATTTATCTATTCATTCATTGATTTATCTTTATTTTAAATAGGGTATGTTCTTGCTTTTAGAGTGTGTAGCATGTTGATTTTTAGAATTTTAATATTGAAATGAAAATCATTTTTACTCTTGACTTTTCCTATTTAATACCTCCTTTTCTCCCCACCTCATACTCTGGCACTGCTTTCCAGTCGGTTACCACGGAAACGAGGCTCAGTGTTGTATTGTACTACAGGCATTATTCTTCAGTGGCTCCGCTCAGATCCGTAAGTGTTCTACACCTCTTTTTCTCCACTCCACCCGTACTCTATCTGTCTGCTTTGACTTTTCTTTACCCCGTGAGAGGGAGCCAGTGTTTAATCAGTACACAGCCGGTGTGCAGGGTGCAGCATGCACTTATACATACTCAAAGCAATGTCAAACATATAATTGCACATACATTCAGAATGACTAACGGACTCACTCTCATCATCTCTGCTTCAGCAGCTGCAGAGGGGAGATGCCTACAGTAACGTTCACCATGCTTCTTAGCTTGACTCATCCACTCAGACAGCTTTTACCGCAACCCACATAGAAAACACATTATGCACTGTCGTGTTTTTTCTTTTTCTCTGATCCCTTCTGTTTTACTGCTGACATTCATACACACAGAAGTCCCAGATAAAAGCCTGTTAGAGATCTGGATGCTGTCACTTAGGGTACACTCACAAAGTCAGTGTTTGGGATTGACAACAGTGTTTACTAACAGATGCGACACTCAAATTGCCCTGTGCAGACAGAAGCTTACAGGAATGACTCGAATGCTGTCTGGATGACCTAGTAACTGATATGAATATTTTTAAATTCTTGCAATATCCGTAAAGTCTTTAACCATGTGTGGCCTTCAAGAAATATCATAGTTGTCAGTTATGAGTAGGTAGCTTCAGATCATCAGCTCATAATTTTCTTTCCCTCAGATATCTTTCAAGCATAAGTCATCTGATCCTTGATGAAATTCATGAGAGGAGTCTTCAGTCTGATGTTCTTCTCACCATCGTGAAGGACCTGTTAACCGCTCGAGAGGACTTAAAAGTAGTCCTCATGAGTGCCACGCTTAACGCTGAGAAATTCAGCAAATATTTCCGTAAGAGAAATAACCTATTATCTTCAAATAATTAAGATAGCTAAATGCTATATGATTGATTGATTTGCTGTTTTGCAGCATGTTTTTAATTTTCTGTTTATAATATAATATGTATAATAATAGCCTAATAAAGCTCTGTACAAAGGAGCACGATATGCCTAGTGTAGTGTAATGACTGGGATAATCGCTTTAGCATTTAAGGGGAAAAAGTCATATTATGAACAATGGAAATCCAACCAAGCAAGAAGAAACATGTATGTGACAGATTCTTACTCTCACAGATAATTGTTCCATGATCCATATTCCTGGATACACATACCCAGTGAAAGAGTACTTACTGGAGGATGTGGTGGAATTGCTCAGGTGAGCTCATTTACAGTTTTATGGAATATTTACAATAGTATCGTTCTAAAATGTGGGGTCCATAAGAAGTGAGCAATGAATACATTTATGCAGCAATGATGCATTCAGTTGACTAAAAGATTTCTATTTAAATGTTATATTCATCAACGAGTCCTTAAAAAAAATCACAGTTACCGTAAAAATATTAAGCAGCATAACTTTTTCAGTGGTAATAATAATAATAATAATAATGTGTTTCTTGAGCACCAAATCAGCATAATAGAATGATTTCTGAAAGAACATCTGACACTGTTATAATGTCTACTGAAAATTAATGTAATTCACCACAGGAATATTTTATTCCTATAGAAATAAATGCGTCCTTGGTGAACATAAGAGACTTCTTTCAAAAACATTCAGAAATCTTTCTTTCCCCAAACCTTTAAATTGATAGTGTGTATTTTAATCCACTGCACTTGCTGGTTCCATTTAAAACCAATTTAAGATACCAGCTTTTACATGGTTCAAGCTGATCCAAGGTGTTAACATGCAAATTAAGAAATTATAAAAAAAAGAAAAGAAAATTCAGTATTTAAGCAGCTCTTTTCCAAACAGTTTATCATTTTGTACGATCTATGTCTGTTTGGATTGACATTTTTGTGTGAAGTATTCATTTAGGTTGGAATGACTTGATGTTATCTCTGTTTTAGACTTTCCCATCATGTTGTAGCTCAGTGACTGCAGTATAAGCAATACAGTGAGCTTGACTGACTGAACTTAGGAGTAGGAGTAATAGTATCTAATTGGAGTATCTAACTTTGGTTGTTAGGTTCAAGCCACAACATCAAGACTGCAGACCTCGCAATAGGAGAGGATTTATGCACGGCCAGAATGTACGGCCAGAGAAAGAACAGAAGGAGGCCGAATACCGCGAGAGCTGGCCCTGCTTCGCCCGTATGCTCAAAGATCGGTCAGTCCTTTTTGATAAACAATCTCATGGTGTTCTGTTTTATACAGGCTGTACTGAACGACAGCAACCATCATCTCTCACCTCGTTGTGCAAGCACTTTAAAGTTAAATAACGTTTTGACGAATTACCCTATGGTAAGGCATTACATTTACAAACCTGCACGTCAGCCGCTATGACAAATTTATTAAAGCTATTGGTGGGGCTGCAGTTATAGGTTGATGATGTTTGTCTTGAGCTTATAAAGGTGAATTCTAAAAGCAAATATTTACTAGTGCTTGTTGAGTCAGCGAGATGTGATGTAACATGACTTCTCTGGTGTGTGATTGGCAGGTACTCAGACAGCACCATTAATGCGCTGGAGATGATGGATGATGATGACAAGATCAATCTGGAGTTTATCGTTGCATTGATCAGACATCTCGTGATGAAAGAGGATGTGAGTGCTTTCCCTGTATGCCTGGCTGTATTTGTTTTAGTTTTTTTTGTGTATGTGACTTGGCCGAATCAGGGACAGATGCTGAGTCTCCTGTAAAGCAGCAACATGTTGGCATGAAATGTGTGCTAATAGGACTGCTTAGCAGATGCTCTCCTCTCCTCTTCTAAACTGCTGTGGAATGAACTTCTCTTTATACCTCTGGGATTGCTTCTGTCCACAGTCAGCTCTTTTATGTGGAAAAATAATAGGCACATGTGTCACATGATTGCAGAGATATGTCAGAGAGGGTGAGATAAAAGCCTCCAAACAGGAGGTTCTGTTTGGTAACTCTCTTTCAATACCACATTCTCATCGTTTTCATATCATTACATATTCATACCCAACATGGATAAAATTAGTCTGAATTCTCAAATATGAGAGGTATAACGCAAAAATATTATAACCTACTACCATACCCCTGAAAGCGCTCATATTTAACCCCCCCGTGGGGTACTTATAATGTCAGACATGATTTATCATAACACCATTCCTATCTCTGACCCTTAGACTTAAATGGGCTGCTGTGCCTTTAAGGCACTGTCTCAAATGACATTGTCAGCCCTTGTGGTTATCCTCCAAGTCACACTTTGGTGATGTAAGCCAGTGCAGATCCATGGGGCTTGTCAGCACGTCTTTGAGGGTGAATGTGTTATAAAAATGTACATTTGGAAGAGACTTTAATCGGCTTTTTTTATATAAATCTGTAATATGTTATGGAGTGTGTTTTGAACATACACTTAAATATCAATATTACATTTTTAGGGAACATATAGAGGGTACAGAGTAGAAATTGAGACATCGCTGTAGATTTAATGAGCCCATTTATTAGTATGCATTTTAAACAGACAGTGGTGGTATAAATCAGAAATTACACAAGGGAAGTATTCTCACCTTTCCATCAATAAAATGAATAAATTGAATAATTCAGGCATGGAAATAAATCACTTTTTAATGGGACATTTATAGGCATATGTAGAAGTGTTCATGTTCATAATTCATGTTTTAAAATGTAGTTAGAAATAATAATAATAATAATAAATTATTGAATCTGTTTAAAGTAATTAAAACATTTTAAATGTCAGTTTATTTAGTGTTTTAAAATGTAGTTAAATAAAAGTAAAACATTTGAAAAATTGTCAGATAAATCAACTGGCAAATATATTTTCAATTGCATTTATTTTTTTAGAAGTTTAATTTGACTACATTTTAAACAGGAATCAAATATTTGGTTTTAAATGTCAATGTTCAGCCACAGCATTAAAACCACCTGGCTAACATCATTCCATGTATAAACATGAGTACCTGCAACAATATTTAGGTACATGTCAAAGTAACATCCACATGCTGGTTTCCCAGCTCAGCTTTGCTAATAGTATAACACTAGCTATGTTTCCATCCAAAGATTCAAATTTAATTTATGAGCAAAACTGGAATATCGCATAAAACATATGCGAATAAATCACCGTTTCCATCGAACGAGTCAGAGAGAACAAAATAGTCACTTCTTGGTCAACTGTGGCACTAAATATCACTAAGAATATAGGAGAAGCCACTGAATATAAATGTTCATATATGATATAAATTACTTGCACCTCAGAGTGAGCAGACGTAACACAATAAATGCTGTCACTGCGTTTGGAGGCAGATGCCAGCTGTTTGGGAACACAGTCGTGTTAGACAATTTTACAGAAATACTTTGATGACAGACTTTCCTCAGGCTTTTCAGAACGACCATAACAACTTATATATGCTGTGAACGAGATCAGTCTGCTGGTTAGTCAAGTTATCCCGTCTCAAAGCGCAAAGTCACATGATTTGTATGATGCGCATGGATGAATTTATTCAGTAAATGTGTTTCCATCGTAGTTTATGCACATCTTTTCTTACCGGATAAAAAGTTTATCCTACTCAAATGTGTGCATATGTTTTTTATGCACATTTTTAGAATTGATGCGCATCTTGCCATTTCCATCCAGAGTTTTTTTTATGCTATATTCTAAAATGCACATAAAAATAGGTGGATGGAAACGCAGCTACTGTCTCCACCAGTTCTCTATTATCTCTTCCCCATGTTAATGATGAATAAGAACCTGGCCATCTACCTGATCTAAACAAAAAATTATTCATCAAACAAAACAACCTTCATCCATTGCTTAATGAACCATGTTGCCATTGTATGTGCTTTCAATAATGAACAGGGGTAATCTGACTGGTCTGAGACTACACAATTTTGTACATGGAAAACTGTGATGCACGGTGTGTTCAGACACCTTTTTATCATGTGTTTTCAACAGTTTGTAGTTAGTAGCTCAAAGTTCAAGGTTCAAGGTTTTTTTTATTCGTCACATACTCAATTATACAGGATATAATCAGTAGTGAAATGTAAGTCAGGTCAGGTCCGCTCAATGGACAGCAGGGCTCTAGAGTGCGACCAATTTGGTCGCACGTGCGACCTAATTTCTCTCGGGTGCGACTAACAAAAATCCCAGGGCGCACTGGTGCGTCCAGCCATTCGAGAAAAGAAAAAAAGTATCCGCGACTCAGAAACTCTGTGGTTCAACAAAAACACCCCGTTAGGCTTATATCGTGGTCTAAACCAATCAGAGATAGTGAAGGCGGACCCCTCTGATTGGCCGCAGTCCAGATATTCCTGTATGTGTGTGTGCGAGTTGACAAATGCGTCACGTGTGCTGCTGCAGTCAGACAGAGAGAAAGAGGTGAGTAGTAGAGATGCGTGCAGTGTTGCCAACTTAGCGACATTTAGCGCCTTTGTAGACCCCCATAGCAACTTTTTGTTTTCCAAAAAAAGCAACTAGTGACAAATCGAGTGTCTCTGTGATCGCCGCAACGGCGCGAGATCAGCGCGCTTTCTCTGCATCTGCTCTGTTCAGCGAGCGTCTAAGAGGAGCCCATTCAGTTAAAACAGATATTATTGCTTCTCTAAATGTACATGCAAATATAGAAGAAATCACCGCACAGGAATTGTCTTGTCTTATATTGTGTATTATTTGATTTCATCAGACAACGGCTCAATAAAATTATTAATTAGTATTTTTGTGCAGACTAGCTTCTTGGAAGGGAGAGCTGGTTATAAATTCTTAAAGGGACATGTTTCAGTCATTATTTCATATTTATCCTGTTGACTGACAACATAAACAGTCAAATATATAAAGTAAAACAGTTTTATTGAGAATTTGGCTGTGAAGGATTACAAATTGTATTTACATGTTTAATTTAGATTATTATTATCCACTTTTTAACTCAATGTATAACTGTGCTTTGTCTCAATCAAGTCATGTTGACTGCCAGACGTTGATTTGTGTGAACCCCTGGCCAGACGTGGATTCGTTTAGGTTGATTGAATTAGTGTCTATGCATTTGATTATGTTGATGAGATTAGAACCACGGGAAGTCTGGTAACAGATGTTGATTCAAAGAACCCCTGCCAGGCGTTGATTCGTTTAGGTTGATTGAATTAGTGTCTATGCATTTGATTATGTTGATGAGATTTGATTACGGGAAGTCTGGTAACAAAACCAACATGTGCTGGCTCCAACTCAAGGAGTCCCTCCTCAAAAATGCCTATAAAATAACCTTGTAAAGTTACTTAAGAAGAGATTTTCGATGACTACAGATAACAAGACATGTCATAGAATAAAGAAATTCTGCTGACGATCCAATCCGAAGTATCCTGGTCTTCTCTTCTGAGTTTTCTACACTTTAGAAGAACAGAGTTCACAACAGCTGCATTAAAATACAGTATGAGCACAGAGAGACGATTAGACAGAACAGAACAGTTATTTTTTTCTTTACTTTTAGTCATTTAGCAGACGCTTTTATCCAAAGCGGCTTACAAATAAGAAAAAGTAACTAAAATTAAAAGTTAAAACTATACATATTATATACACACATTTAAGAAGATAAAGACATGAAATAAACATGACAAATGCATACAACATTTCAAAACTAAACATTTAAATGAAAATAAAGCTAAAATGCTTCTAACATAACACTAAAGGCCTAAGTATACTTATTTTTTGCATAGTAAGAATTGGTTATAAAAACTGTAAATACTTTTTTTTTTCATTATGTTTAGTGCAATTATTTGGTAGTCTGTGGTGGGATGGGGCGCAGGATTGTTTTATGGGTTTAAGGGGGTTTAGAAGCACTGCACTAGAGCATCCCTTCGCTTCAGACACAGTGGAAGATCTGATCAGAATCAGTGTAGAGGGCAAGTCTGGAAGATGTTTAATGCTAGAGAGTGTGGTCAGCTGGTTTAGCCAAGGACAAAGATCAAGAAGGCCAAACTACAGGAGTTGGCCATTCGAGGGGCATGTAACTGCAATGGAGGATAGTCCATAATACATTGAGCCACGAGATGTTCAGTTTGACGCCCTTAAAACACTTAATTTAGATTTGATTTATCTTGAGATGTTTTAAGTTTAAATCTCTGCTCAGTGAAGCACTTTAAGCACCAACACTTTTTCAGTAAGTTACCTTTCTTGTAGAATTGTGATTCAAATAAAGAACTTTATGTTGACCAGATTGTTAGTTAGTCGTTTACTAGTCAATATTGCCTATATAAAAATTTGGGTGCACCTAACTTTTGTGCCGGTGCACCTAAGAAAAAAAGTTAGGCGCACCAGTGCACCCAGTGCAAAAAGTTAGTCTAGAGCCCTGGACAGTGCAAAATATGTAACACAACACAAGAGTACATATGAAGAGCTCTTTTCCAAAATGCGATAAACGCCATTTTGCTGTGTACTGAACCTATTCACTGCTCCATCAATGTTTCATGCCAAATCGCTATATTTCCTTGTTGAAAATGTACTGCAAGATGCAGTTTTTTTCCAAACCGCTATAAGCGCCGAACCTGTTTTTAGCCTAAATGCGATATATCCTCTCGATCAATCAGAATTCCTTCGATGCAATCCAACATGATGACGCTTTGAAGCGTTTGTTTGTGCTCAGTCTTCAAAATGAGTGCTTTAAACTCTAATAACAGTTTTGATGGCCTGGATGAGCCAGTGAGACCTACACCTGGGGGTAGAAAACGCAGACTGGACAAAGAAAATCACAAAAAAATAAAAGGTGGTGTTTAACCGATTGACGCTAGAGGCTGTAGCCTTTGGCGTTCCTTGTTAGAGCACCCGCCTCCCCGAAACCCGGGTTCGAGACCCGCCGGTGTGATGGTGCGGACCCGGGGGTTACATCAACACAAGGCTGGTGCGATCGGTTTATAGTATGAGTCCCTGATGTCATATGTTGCATGTTCTTTTTTTAAGACATAAACCAACATAAAAAGGATGGATTTGTAGCGTTAAAAAAAAAAAAAAACTTTGCATTTATAATCGACAATATTGTTGTTTCATTTAACAATCATTGTTTAACATGTTCAGACTGAGCCAACAGACCATTTTAACAGGATAAATTGAACATTAACAAAATGTATGGGTCTAGGTAAAAAAATGTCATTTTCATGAAAACTATTAAAATGGATTTATAGCGTTTTGGAAAAGAGCTCTTCATATATAAATATAGGTCAAAATTAAAAATAAAGAGTAAAATGTGCAATAAAATAAAATGTGCAATACAGTATACTGTCGACTTAATAAATAATAATATAAGCAGGAGTGTGCAAGAAGAATGTGCAAACAGGTTGTACAGGGTATATACACGTAGCAGCAATATGGATGGTGGAGAATAATTACTATCTTACTGATTATTAAATGGAGTCATGTTGATGTTATGAGACTGAGTTTGAGTTTAGGAGCCTGATGGCCTGAGGGAAGAAGCTCCTTCTAAGTCTCTCAGTTTTTGCCATCATGCTCCGGAAGCGAAATGAAATGAAAAGACGGTTACCAGGGTGATTTGTGTTCTTGATGATTTTAGCAGCTCTGCTTTTGCAGCGTTTGAGGTAGATGTCCTGCAGAGAGGGGAGAGCAGTCCCTGAGATGTGCTCAGCTAAGCGCACAACTCTCTGCAGAGCTTTGCAGTCCTGATTTGAGGCGTTACCATACCACACTGAGAGGCACCGTGCACAGAGCTCATCTGTGTTATCAGACCAGACAGACTAACCTTCGTTCCTCATGTCCATCAATGAGCCTTGGGTGCCCATGATCCTGATGCTGGTTCACGAGTTGTCCTATTTGCCCTTGTCAAAGTCACAAAGTCATTTTTCCTGCTTCCAACACATGGAATTCAAGAACTGACTGTTTACTTACTGCCTGATATATCCCACCCCTTGACAGGTGCCAATGTAATGATAAAATCAGTATTATTTACTTCAGCTATCAGTAGTTTTAATTTTGTGTCTGATAAGTGTATTTTTTTTATTTATATATGATTTATTTTATTTTTTTTACTTCATTTGATTAATTTATCCATTTGAAAAGTAATTTCCATTTGTATGGTTAATTTAACAATTCATAAATATAATGACACCAAAATAAAGTGGGCGCTTCAATAGCTTCTACGCAATCCTTCTTGGTGCTCAAATAAAGACTATAGAATGCCCAAGAAGTGTCAATCGTATAGTTTTGAATGGGGGGAAAATGCATCGCTCAATATGGCCGCTTTACTGAAGAAAACCCTGCCTTCTGATTAAAAGAGCCAGTTGCTTATGGGTAAAGTCATCATGTCACTGCAGCTGCCGTTAGAAGTCCCACTTGCTATAGAAACCGTCAGCGTTGGCAAGATTTGAGATAGTTGTTGTCTTTTATTTTTTATTTTTTGGTGATTTCAAATATGAAATTTTATTGTAAGCTTAGTGAACAGTTTTGGACAATTTGATGTTTCCCTTTTCAAAGAGATTGGAGCTGCACTTCCATGCCGGAGAGGTGCTTTAAATATGGCCACAGAGTGAGATGACTTGTCTTAAAGGGACTTTGGAACAAATGAATACGATAAGACTAAGTTCAAATTTCTATTTGGGCCCAAGAGTCCTTAGTCAAACATTGATATATTATAAAACGTGTATCATTCCTGAAGTGAAGTCAGATAATTATATTATTGTTGGTCATTTTCCAGATCAGTTGTAGATGTGGCCTAGTGATACATAAACATATTATACATAGTTCACGTTCTATGTCACATTGGTGCCATTGTTGGTGAACTAAGCTTGGATCGTTTCTCATTCTCTCTACTTCTCATCATTTCCTGTCTTCTCCGTACTGTGCCGTCAATAAAAAGTTGCAAAATGTCCAAACAATTAGAGCTGAAAAGAACGCACAGAGTCTGAACTGGTTTGTCTTGATATTTCCTAGATTTATGAAGTTAAAAACCTAAGAACATAATTGCTGTATGAGAAGCTTAAAGTCCTTTAACCCTTACTAGAACAGTTCAGCAAGAGAGAAATCCGACAAGAGTTCAGCTTGTGTTTATTGGCCGCTGTCAGATACAGCAGTGTGGGTTGTCTTTCAGGAGGAAATTATTGTGATTGGCTAATTAAGAAGCCAAACCATGAAATCACAGATCAAAAGCTGTTTTAATTAATGTTGTCTGGAGATCTTCTGACTGGCTCTTTTCTAAACTTAAACTTAAAGTCAAGAATGTATGTGTCTAAGAAGAAATAAGGTCTGGGAACCCCTAAAATGGCAAATAACTCGCTTTGTATCATGAAGTAAAATAGTCCCATCACATCAGCCTCAAAGTCTTTTTGTGTATGTCTGTTCTTTTTGTGTGGGGGGGGATGAAGATCAAGTTTGTTTTTGTCAAAAGGGGCACTTTCATCACCAGTGTCACAGTCCTGGATGTCACAGCAGAACAGGGAGATTAAGTATTTTTAATTAATCGTAACATTTGGGAATACTTTGCTTTTTAATGTCAGGTTTATTTTGCTCTACACACAGGAGTCTGGGTCACAGAATGCTCTGAAATGCATTCACATACATACACACACAGTTTCCTTTTGGCATGCACAACCAGCGACACACTCATGTGCATGCACACATTGCAAGAGTAAGTAGATTGTTTAATTTGTCATGTACCCTTGATGTGACATTGCTGGGGTGTTAAATATAGAACTAGGGCCGCCTGGGAACACTTCATGTTTTATCTTTCCCCTCAGTCAACACTGCGTTTTTATGAGGGTAAACCTCTCAGGTAGCTTTTGCTAACGTAAAAGATTTGATTCACTTTATCTGACATTGGTAGGCGGCTCCATTTTTAGGACAGAAATTACCCCTCAGATCACAGTGTGGGAATGTAATTTGTGCTTTTGGTGATTTAAGAACTGTCAGAAATTTTATCTGAACTTGCCTAGTGATACAAAGTGAAAACACTTAATTATTGTGAGTTCAATAATTCTGTGTCTGTGTGCAAGTAAGTTTGTGTGGAGTGATTAAGTGGTTAACAATCATATGACGCATGGAGCTGCGGAGCTCATTGGATGCTAGGCTATTGCAGATGCCTGCCAAGGTGTTATGCGGTTGCTAATGTGTTCTTAATGGTTTATAGTGGTTGGTAAGTTTTGGTTTTTAATGCTTTTGATAGTCTCTTATGCCAACAAAGGCTACATTTATTTGATCCAAAATACAGTAAAAACAGTAATATCTTGAAATATATTATAGTTTAAAATAAATTCCAAGTTCTGTCATGAAACTCTAGTTAATGCAAATTGATAATATTTACAGCGTTAAACTGCTTGGGACAAGCTGTTTGGTTCATACGCAGATAATGAGCTTACTGCTTTACATGTAAAGGTGCACTAAGCAATATTTCAACAATTTGTGACATTATTAATATTATTATTGTAACTTTTTATCAATTTAATGTATAGTTAGTTCAACTTCTGAAAAAAATAATGTGTTTGTGCATTTATAGACGCATTGACGACGCTGCTTTTTCTTTCAGGATGGAGCGATTCTAGTGTTTCTTCCTGGATGGGACAACATCAGCAGCCTGAATGATATTCTGATGGCTGACCAGATGTTTAAATCAGGTAGATGTTTCAGTCTTTTAGTCACTTAGTCCCTGTTTGTAATATGAAGTTTTACCTTTAAATAAATATGAAAATATATTTTTGTATCTATATTTCTTGGCTAAAATTAGTCATGCCAGACATTGCCCAAGCAGTCGAAGAAAATATGCTAGAAAACGTTTGTCAAAACGTGGATGTGTGGTGGTGATTGGTGAGGAGCATTACTGAAAAGACTAAAATATTGATGATGATAATTCCAAACAAATGCTGTCATACATTATTAATAAATAATACATTATTTCAGTATGCGTGTTCCCTGGAAATTGAACCCACAACCTTTTGTGCTGCTAACACAATGCTCTACCACTGAGCCACAGGAACACATCCTTAGCATCGAGTTGACATCTGCTTTTAGTAAATGCTGGAATTTGAACTTCTGCGCACATCATTCCCACACTGTCTTTAATATCAAAGCCTCGGTCCGCTAACACTAAATATCCAGGCAACAGTTTAAGAAACCCACAGTTCACAAAAGAAGGGGGAACTGATTTCCCCCCCCAATTTTGGGATGTCTGCGAAGTGTATGTCCGTGCATCTTATGGCGGATATCCAGACCAGCCATCTCCGCTTGGTTACATCGTACACATGACTCCCTTCATTCTGTTTCCAGGCCGGAAAACAATAAAAATAAAGTCCGCTGTCTAATTTTTTGTCCCGTCGATCGTGTGAATGGACATTACATCCAACAAAACTACAGGTTTTTCCCATGACTAAAACTTCCTTGGCGAGTCACAACAATAGGCCTCACAAAATGGTGATTTTGTTTGTTATTTTTTTATATTTTTCCCACCAGCCACCACAGCGCTGAACTTCTTAGCTGGTAAAACATATATGTATTGAATCAACCAATAATAATATTTGATATTCTGTAGTTTTGTCTTATATTCATCTTTTAATCATATTTGTAAATGTCTTGACTCCACTGCCAACAGAGCAATTTTGTGTTTACTGTTCCAATACTTTTGGAGGGCACTCTATGCTAGTGGCCACATCACCTTGAGTTCTGACTTGTTCAAATCTCGACTCTCTTTCAGATCGGTTTGTCATCATCCCACTCCACTCTTTGATGCCCACAGTGTCTCAGACTCAGGTAAGTGTAAACCGCTGTGGCAAGCTCTCTGCCTCTTACAACAGCTCACAAATCGTTCCCTCCCATCTGACTGCTGAATTGAATTAGCTAAGCTCTATGTGAAGTCTGACGCCTCAAACTTTCAATAGTGCTATTATGTTCATGAATGACACCTAGCTTCTCTCTCCCCTCAGGTGTTCAAAAAGCCGCCCCCGGGAGTGCGCAAGATCGTGATCGCTACCAACATCGCAGAAACCAGGTGGGCTTGAGTGTGTGTGCGCTCATGTTTGTACAATAGTTTTTCTCCCTTTGCGTTTTGTGCTTTTCTGTCTCTTGTACTGTATGATGAATCTCTGTCAAAATTCAAATAACCATTTGTCGGTTTTGTGATAATTAATAATTAACATGGTTTTCACTGTTTTTCTAGCTAGTGCCATCAGTATGCAAAAGTTGAGCTCATGCGATGGCCAAGTGGCAATAGAGCCAGTTAATTAAAACTAAACTGACTAGCACACAGCTTTAAAACAGGCTTCACGCATCGTCTGTACAAACAAACTCAACAAAGAGGTGGAAGCAGCCCGAATTTGATGGGGTTTCATAAATAAATTCATGAGTAAATCTCTTTTTAATTGCGCTCAGTATCATCATGCTGTTCTGACATTGAAATGTTTGGTCTCTGGTAATAAACATCTCTGAGTCTATAATGTTGTTGGATTTTTATCAGCTATTAGAGATTAATTAGTTATATCAGCTTTGTCATCATATTTAATTTTATCATATATGGTTTTGAAAAGTTTGCAAGAAGACTATATTAAACTGCAATCACATTGTATTTACATGAATATCTAATATAATAACTCTGTTGACATTAGCATTGGCATGCTCTTTTTACCCTTAAATACAGGAATGTTTCCGAAATCATTATTACATATTCGAGTCTAGTAACACAGAATGTATATCTAACTAACATTGATCTAGTTAGTATAGTATACCAAATAGTGTGAAACTGTCCTGATATTTTAATATCAATGATAAAATAAAGCATATTTCATTATCTGTTATCATTTGGAAGGATTCGTTTTGAGCAGCTGCCCTCAGTGCATTGAGCATTTGGCTTATATTTGGGATCTGAACTATGTGATATGTTACTTTCAAAACAATTGTTGTTTTCATCATCGTCGAAATTAATATTTTGTTGGCTGACAGCTACTTCATCAGATCCTTCAAACAAAGATTTGATTATGTACTTATTATTATTTATTAGATTTTCCCACCTTGAGTGGTAAAAGGTGAAATACACTTAGTAAGACATGGCATTTAATATTTTTGAATAATAATTTAGTGCTGTCAAATGATTAATCGCATACAAAATAAAGGTTTTTGTTTAAATAATATATGTGTTTGTGTACTACTGTGTATATTTATTATGTATATATAAATACACACACATACAGTATATATTTTGAAAATATTTATATTCATAAATATATATATATATATATATATATATATTTAATATACAAACACTTTTTTTCTGAAATATATGCATGCATGTATTTATTTATTTATTAATAATAAATATACACCGTCCACACACCCATATTATGTAGACAAAAACTTTTATTTTGGATGCGATTAATTGTGGTTAATTATTATTATTTTTATAATTAGAAAACAATCATTATTTTACAATTGTCTTTTTTTCTTGTTATATTGTTGATAATAAATAGATTGAGGTATTCTAAGAAGATGGAGGTCTAACTGGATGGATGATATCCCGGGATGTTAAAGTGAAAAAAAAAACATTTAGTGGACAGTCACATTGAAATTTGCCCATATTGTAGCGCAAAGCAACATTCAGTTATAATTTTGATCAAATCATTTGAACTGATGAAACAAGACTAGGGACATGACCAGTTTTTATTTCATGTCATCTTTAGAGGATATTTTTGGTCTTCTATTTCTGTGATGACATTAATGTGTTGTATTATTTGTCATACTTTTAATCCCTGTCTCTTTCAGTATCACAATAGATGATGTAGTGTACGTGATAGATGGAGGGAAGATTAAAGAAACTCATTTTGACACCCAGAACAATATCAGGACCATGACAGCAGAGTGGGTGAGCTTAGCCAACGCCAAACAGAGGAAAGGCCGTGCTGGCAGGTACAGATATTTCTCCCTCTATCCCTCCCCTCACTCATCCTCTTTTATGTGTTATTCCTTCCATATATCAGCAGCTCTTCCAAAATCCATTCACAAGTATCAAAACCAATTCCAGTCAGGAATTGCACCCTTTGTAAGAATATAAAACCTCTGAGAATATGCAGTGTATGCTTTTATGACAGGAATGCTGTGGGATAGAACGAATCATTTCACAGATTCTAAAAACACTTCTCCTTTTGTAGTCATGTCTAGTATGTGTGTTCATGAAAGGTCTGTCTATCTCTGAGCCGAGACTGCGTTTCTCAAGGTTTCACTTTTTTTTGTAAGTCCACACAGAGAGGAAAGATGTAGCCTTGAATAACTTCATTGTTATCTCAGTCATTTGATAGGAAAGAAAAAATAATAATTTCTGTTGGCTTTTCTTGAAGTTGAAGGCCACATATAATATCTCACATCTCGGATCCTATTTTTCTCTCTCACTTTGTTCTATCTATTGTAAATGGATGATGCATTTGTGTATATGTATTTTTTTTTAATGTTGTGTATTGAAATGGTAAACTAAACTGATTTCAAGTATGTGTGTGAGTGAGGCAGAGTGCTTTTTTATCTGGTGTCTACATGTTGGGGGTTAAATTGGCACAGTGACTCTTTTTAGACAGTGTGTGTGTGTGTGTCTGTATGAAAGAGGGAGGATAATAAGTCAGGCACTAGTTTCTACATAAATCTACCCTGCTGCTCTGCACGGACTCTTGACACGCCGTTTCAATTTCATAATCATTCATAAATGCCCAAATATATGCCCCCTCTCATTGTACCTGTGTATATCCACACACTGACGCGCACACCGCTCCGTTGCCACAGTAACACAGTAACAACACAGTGCTGCATTATTCATGGGAAAGCAAATTGACTTTCACATCAGCAAGCTTTGACTAGTTTTGCGTAGACAAAGCTTTGACTGTTGGCATAAAGTTTGATCCACAATTGCAGCTTAGGATGGCCAAGATATGGAACAAATCATCATTATGTCTCTTCCTGTCTTCCTTGCTTCATTCCTGTCTACATTTATTTTTCATTCATATCTAAGGGCTAATTCCAAACAGAATTGAGCATCCCTATGCCCTACTCCCTTCGAAGGGCAGAGCCCTGGAAGTGTTATTTGAAGGTTGTAGGACATTACTCTCTCGTATAAATGTTTGAAACTCCCTCGGGGAAGGGAGTGACTCACCAAATGTTACCTTGACAACACTACACATGCATGCAGAATTCAGTTGTTCAATCAGTTGTTGCAAATACATATTTCTTATTATTTTATTCAATTATTGTCTAATTGTGTTTTATTGAAGGGGCCATGATCTGCCTCTTTTTTTATTTTGTACTGGTCTCTGAGGTCTACTTATGTTCTTAAGATTTTTACACCAAAGTAAACATCATAATTTAGAAGTAAGAGGCTATTTTCTGTCCTGTTTTTGACCCTCCCCCCTCATCTAAACGCTGTTTGAATAGGTGTGGCAGAATGTAAACTCCGAAGTAAACACCCACTGCTATAATTGGCTAATGCTTGTGTATATTTTTGACAGTCTACGTCCTTCACAGATGGACGTTGTTGTGATTTAGGTTAAAACTGCATAAATACATCTTATCAACATCATATCAAATATCTGTTTAACAGACAAAGAAATAGTGATGCCGTAATAAAACGATAAAAATTATTGTCGGACCCAATATATCGTCTTTTTTAGTTTCAGTCTTTCTGAAAATCACATGTCGAAATGTGCCTTGTTTGTAAATGAATCTGGAGTAAAATGAAGTGAACAAAAGACAGAGTTCTTACTGACGCAGTCTGGAACTAAAAATAAAGTTCATCCACTCTTTTCTAACGTTGGGATCAGAGGAAAGATCAGAATGCAAACACTATTTTTCCACAACTTGGCACTGAACAGTTTCTTGTTGTCTTCAGAGTCATCTTTGTTGCATAGACCTGCATATCGCCTCTCGGAAACACTACATGCGTGAATCAGTGGGCGGGGCTAAATAGGCAGCGATGTAGAAGCAAGCATTGATCTTCTTCTGCAGAGGTGGTGTTTGGTCACACTGTTACTTCATAGAGTGGAGCATTCCACAAACACGGACTGGCTTCAATATAAGCTGTTTTAGACTAAAGAGAACATTCTGAGTTCTGAAACAACTGAAGATCACATGATCACAAATGGAAATCGCGTGAAGTGACCATCGCTTGTTCTAAAACTAACAGACTTCTGGAAGGCACTTCGTGAAGGGATTCAGTGATTCACTGCTTGAATGTCCCTACAAATGGCGTCCCTTCCAAGTGCCCTTAAAGGGCTCAAAAGCAGTTTGGAATTAGCCCTAAATTCCCTTTTCCTTCCTTCCTTCCTTTTTGTATCTACTTTTGTATCTGTCTTCCTTATCTAACTAATTTCCTGTCTTCATACACTATCTTCCTGCCTTCATATATTGTAATGCTAGTTCCATTTTTTTTCTTTATATCTACCTTAAATCCTTCCTGCTTATCTACCTCTTTTACCTTTATTTTTCTCCTTCCCTACCTGAGATTGGAGAATTAATTAAATTGTTAATTTAATATAATGAAATACTAAGGACTTTATTTTAAAACTAATGAAGTATAATTTGATTTATGTATAATATAGGTGAGTCGCTTCAATGATATTGTCTGATAAATGAATACATATAAATCTAAATTATAGGCCTGAATTCTCAATCAAATTTAGCCGGTAGCAATTTGCATTCATCAAACACGTAATCCAAAAGGCCGGCAGGTGTGGGGAGTGAATGTACAGTGCTCTCACCACTCTCAATAGACTGAGGTGCCCTTGAGCAAGGCACCGAACCCCCAACTGCTCCCAGGCGCCGCAGCATAAATGGCTGCCCACTGCTCCGGTGTGTGTGTGTTCACTTTGGATGGGTTAAAATGCAAAGCACGAATTCCAGTATGGGTCACCATACTTGTCCGTATGTCACGTCACTTTTGCTTTCAAATAAATTGGGTAGTCAGGAACCCAGCGGAAGCAGCTACGCTCGTTACTACTAATAAATTAAATGAACATGAAAGATTACTTTGAGCAAACTAGTTAAGGCATAATCTAAAATCATTATTGCGAAATAAACCCTGACATTAAGGTTCCTGGAAACCACTTATTACCAATTCACTAATTAGATGGACATGAAATATTGATTTGAGTTGAGCGTGCTTTTTGTAAGTGAAGAGTGCTATAAGAAGTGTAAAACACAGGGCATAGGAAATCAATGGCCTGAGACAATGGTCCATTATACGTTATTATGCTAAATTATATGACAGTAGCATGCTGTGACTTGATCAGAATAAATTATTCCAGAAAGGAATGACTAAAATCAAAGTACTTAACAGCAACACAATATTTTTAAATGTCTTTTTGAAGAGCCAAACTTTTCTCTTTTTGTATCTTGTAGAATGCTCTAGACCGGAATGAAGAGTTAACTCCATTAGGATTTCATCTCGCCCGAATGCCTGTGGAGCCTCACATAGGAAAAATGATTCTGTTCGGGGCTCTTCTGGGCTGTTTGGACCCTGTGCTTACTATTGCGGCCAGCCTCAGCTTTAAAGATCCCTTCTTCATACCGTTGGTACAAACACCCTTTTACATGATCACCAGCCCTACACAATTTCTGCCAATATTGTCAACTTGATTGCACAGACACTATTTGAAGAGCTGAACGATGACATCACTGAATCAATGATGCATTGACTGTTTACTGTTGTCCTCTTGTAATTAGGGTTGGGTACCGAAACCCGGTACCAACATGGCACCGGTACCTATGGAACCGGTATGTAGCGAACCGAATCAGAACGCAGATTTCGGTGCCTCATTTCGGTGCCATGCCTAAGCGATCGGTTGAAATAGTTGTCCTTTGTTTCTCCGAAACGGACGTAAGAATCATCATCACTGGCACCACACGTGCAAAATAATTTCCCGACTGAGAAAATGCTCATGAACTCAATTCGGAAAGCTCTAATAATACAAGTCCAACAAATCTTTGTAGTAACCCGAGTGTGCTGTTTTCACATTCAGACTTAAAAGCACAGCTCGGGGAATGAGAGCATCCGAGGAGCGTGAATGCAGTAATTACATTGGCTCTGACCTTCCATTAACTAGCTAAGCTACTACTAGGCTACTAATACATCAATTAGCAATGGATTATAAATATACTTCATTATGATGAAAATACCAGAGATGGCTTGAATAACACAGATAAACTATACATAGTCGTAGTCGAGTGTTTATTGTATTTATTTTATAATTCAAAACGTTTATATCTTCTGTTTACTTATCCATATCCCGGAGCATCAAGAGTTCGCTGCTTCTGTGACTGGATCTGTGGATTTTCTGCGCGAGGACGCCCTCTAGTGTCCAGTATGAATGAAAAAGACATCACCCCCGGTTTCACAGACAAGGCTTGAACCCAGTCCTAGACAAAAATTTTACTCTTAGCTGTTTTAACTGAAATAAACTTGCACTGACTGATCCTAAAATATATCAGTGCATTTGTTTTGTTTCAAGATGCACCCCAGTAATTTTTTTTTTTCTGAGCATGTTTATAAAAATTACTTAAATGTCATAATTGAACTATGATCTAATCCTGGTTTACATTTACATTTAGTCATTTGGCAGATGCTTTTATCCAAAGCGACTTACAATTGGGGAATACATAAAGCGATTAATCTTGAAGAGGCAAACAGACAGAGGAAGTGCTCGTAACACCAAGTCTCAGGTACTGTTCAAATAAGTACAAGCTAGCAAGAGAAGGAGAGAAAGATAAAGAGAAAGATGAAGATTTAGAAAAAGTGAATAATCAAATTTTTGATAAAGAGAGGTGTAGTCTAGGGTTAATCTAAGCCCTGTCTGTGTGTCTGTGAAACCGGGCCCATGTGTTTAGTGCTAATGGCCAATCCAATTATTAATTGGTCTTTTTTTTTTTTTATAAGTATCAGTTCAGGCACCGTTTAGGAACCGGTACCGTTTTAAAAGTATCGATTTGGCACCGGTATCGAAAAACCCCAAACGATACCCAACCCTACTTGTAATATCAACACACCTTTTTCCTGTTTAACACTGTAAAGCTGCTTTGACACAGTCTGTATTGTATATGGCGCTATATAAATAAGGTGACTTGACTTGACACCCACCAATCATCAATCCCCCAGAGCATTCCCAGAGGGTGTTCTCTAATAAAGGCTTGTTTGACTGATGGATTCATTTATCTCAGGGAAAGGAGAAGATTGCAGACCAGAGGAGGAAAATGCTCTCCCAAAACAAAAGAAGTGATCATCTCACTATTGTCAATGCATTTTGGGTAAGTCTTAAAGAGTTCATCTTCATTCAAAATTCACTCTCTGATTAGAAGACTGTTTTTTAGGGCTGGGAGGATTCTAAGAAACAGGGTAGCAGGATTGAGAGGGAGTACTGCTGGGAAAACTTCCTTTCTGCCAACACGCTACAGGTCAGTCTTCACTCTCCACAAATCAAACAGTTAAACATTGAAGAGAAAATCAGACTCTTTGATATTCACTTAGTAAACAAAAACCCATTTTGCTTGTTCCTACCAGATGCTTCATAATATGAAGGGTCAGTTTGCAGAGCATCTTTTGGCAGCTGGCTTTGTGAGTAGTAAGGATCCTAAAGATCCCAGCTCTAATATCAACTCAGGTAACTCTGACTTTACTTGTCCATCTAACTAAATATTTGTGTTATCCCAGCTGTCCACTTACTCGCATGGCTGTCTGTCATTTTGACTGCCTTTACCGCTGGGATCTTTAAAGATTTGAGCAGTCTGAGTGCGATGATTTGGTCAGCCTAGCTTTGAAAAGAGATGAGCTATTTTCTAAACCAAAAATCTAAACATAAGGTTGCAATTGCTCCCAAAAAAACATACTTTATAAAAATTTGACATCATTATTTAATGCATTTGGCATTTTCAGCTAATAGTGTACAACCATTTTTTTTCCCAACATTTAATGATCATATAATTTTTTATTATACTAATATACTATCATTTATAATTCACTATTGTTTATTGTTAGTTTTTTCATAAATGTAAACTCATACAACTTGTTGTAAAACATTAACATTTATCTAGAGTAATAAAAGCTGTTAAAGCATGGTATATTGTTAGTTCATGATACCTAATGCATATAAGAGGTCATTGTACTATAAAATGCAGAACTCAATATTATTCACCTTTATAATTGCTGGACCTGTCAATCACTTCAGTTCAGTGACCGACTTCTGCATTATTCCTAAAACTCCTCTCATAAACAATACTGTTGTCTACACTGCACAATTAATCTCTTATTTACATTGTGTCTGCATTGTGTTATGATTAAAGCATTCGTGAGAGTGCCAAAATCTAGTTGCAATGGCAATATCACTGCAATCATATGGCCAACAGACTGCGACTGATTGGCTACAATTCTCAGCACTTCAACCTTTTATGCAGTAGTAGTATATCTAAATATAATGCTACAATCAACACTTTTCATGATTAGTTTATCTCTGTAGGTGTAATAGTTAAATCATAGTCCCTTTAAGGGAAGTAATTTCACTCGACAGCCATCTTTAAAATGCCTTTTGGGCAGCTATTTCAGTCATGCGAGTACAAATCATTTGTCTTTGAATGGGAAACATCAAATTCTCTAAAGCTGCTTACCAAGTTGATGAACCACTGCACCAAGCAGCTGTAGTGACACAATGACTTTACTAATTAGCAATTTGTTCTTTTTTTTTTAGAAAGAAGGACTAGTCCGCTATATTGCACATTGCAGTCTTCCATTTATAAGTAATATTAGTGCAGTGTCTTTGTGTATCTAAAGTGTTTGATAATGGTTATTTAATATGCAATGATGCTACCCCAGTCATAGCAGTGAACATTAACATTGAAGTCTTAAAGGAGACACACCCCTTTAAATGGAGTGTTTAAACCAGAGGACTAACGTGAGGAGTAAAAATTAAGACTTTTTCTAAATTATGACCATTTTGGTGTAAAATTCCATTAGCATTGTAAGTGCACATTAAGAAATATTGTAAATAAATAAAAAAAAATCCATTCTTGACCCTGTTACAATAAATATTCTCTCTTATTTATATTATTCAGAGAATGAGAAGCTGATTAAGGCTGTGATCGCGGGTTTGTACCCTAAAGTGGCCAAGATTCGCCCCAACCATAGTAAGAGAGACCAATGTAAGTGGCAGGTATTTCTCTTATTGCTTGTGTTTTTGGTTGTTTTGGATTATGTGGCCTCCATTCTTTAGCTCATTGAATTGCCTGAGCCCCAACTGAATACTTGCTGACTGTCACGGATTGCATTATCCCAATTAAGACATATTCACAGACTTTTGTTCTGTTGGGAAAGATAAGGGTAGAAAAGCTGAAGAGCTGTATTATCTTCAACCAAATTCAGTAAATAAACCTTGATGTATGCTTTATTTTCTTTTTTTTAACACCGATATTGAGACTAGTTTTTGTATGGCTCAGTTATTAGCCATGTCAGTGGTGGTTTTACATTATTTTACGTTACAATGCTGAGGTGGTGTATTCTAGTAAGGCGACCAGTCCCGAAATTGCGAGCTTTGTCCCTGCATCCTGCAAAATGCAAGCAGTATCCCTCATTTCAATTATGTTTGTATTTTTTTCATCACTGAAATTACAATACCACAATAAGAAATATAATAATATAAAATGTGATTGCCGTTTGATTGTGATTTTGTCCCACAAATCACATCTACTGTCCTGCAACAGAGCAATAATCAAGCGGTCACCATAGTCCTCTAGGGACATTTTGATTTCAGCTTTTGCACACAGAGTGCATTAGCGCTCTTTCATGGACCCAGCACCGTGCACCTTGTTCACGCCACTCAATCTGTCCATTTTTCACATGGATTCCATTCAGCCTCATTCTGTCCATTATTCTTACACTGTTCTTTTTTAAATTCAGACCTTTACATTCAGCCTGGCTCCATTCGTTAATGCTCTCCATTCAACTGCACTGCACAACTTTATATGAGTTGCAGAAGACTGCAGAAGCAGATCCTCATTGAATGTGTACAAATAGGCTGTGTGTGTGTATTGTCACCCTGAAGCTTTTGTCTAGTTTCGCTGGTGCTAGATTGAAATATTCATGAGTTACTTCATTTAGCATGAGTGTAGTCTCGCAAGCCAGACTTTTGTCTCTCAGTGTAAAGTCTAGCAAAAATATATATTATAAATGTATAAGTTTAAAAAATGTGACCATGCACCAAGGCTGCATTTATTTGATCAAAAATACAGTAAAAACAGTAGTATTATTAAATATTATTACAATTGATATAAACTGTATTTTAAAATGTAATGTATTCCTGTAATGGCAAAGCTTTCTTTTTAGCAGCCATTACTTCAATCTTCAGTATAACTTAATCTTTCAAAATGATTTTAATTTGCTTTAACATTTGATGCTCAAGTAAAATGTCTTCTATTATCAATGTTAAAACAGCTGTGCTTTTTAATGTTTTTTTTATTTATACTTTTTTTTTGCGCTCTAGGATTATGTAAGTACCAAAAGATACAGAAGTATACCATTTACTTGACCCCAAACTTGAATGGTAGTCTAAGTCTGTGATCAGAATTTCTGTACAAAATAAGTACAGATTATTTCACAAAATCATCAGCATTCAACAGCATTTCCACTTGTAATTTTATCTTACTGTCGGCAGGAACTCTTGTGCAATTGAATTAATTCATTATTTTTTTTCATCCCGAGTGGTTTATTATTGTTTCTGTTATTTTAGATAAACCTGCCATTAAATGGCATATAGGACCAAAATGAATTATGGTTTGTTGCTTTAAATATTGGTCAGATGGTCACTTCTAAGTGGGCAGTTCAGGTTCAGAATACTGTGCAAAGTGGACCAGACTGTATGCCAATTGTCCAATTCGGCAAAATAAATTCTAGCCTAAAACTGCCCTCTTAGATGGAATGGACGGGAATCGAACCAAGATGTAAAGTGACTTACTACATTTTTTTTTTCATAAGATACTTGGGCAAGGGAAATCTGAAGTTGATGACACAAAAACAGCCCCAGTATAAATCCACATTTAAATGATGTCAAAGCGGACTCTGAGAAGAAATGTCTTAAAATGATGTTTAGACTTTCAATCAGGTCCATTGTTTGGCTGACTTTATCTGTAAAATTGCATAATGTTTGAAAATTAAATCTTGAAATTGTTTTTGCAGGCCAGTGAAGGTGTACACTAAGGCTGATGGGAAAGTGTGTATCCACCCTAAATCTGTCAATGCAGAGGAAACTCAGTTCCACTACACATGGCTCATTTATCACCTGAAGATGAAGACCTCCAGTGTACGTACATTTTTAATTTACCCCAAAGGGAGGTTTTGTCATCTTTAGCTAACAAAATTGTCTCCAATAAACTCACATATACACTCATGCGGTGTGTTCATTCACTCATTTCAAAGGGAAGGTCTACTGTATATCATTTTGTTGAAGAGCTGTTTAGTTGCAAGACAGGATGTGTGTTTGCAAATGAATGCCACTTCTAGTATAAGTCCATCTTTTATTCAGTTTCTGTGTGCCTTTTAACTGACACCCTCCCAAAAGAGATCAAAGATCCTTACTGAATCAAGGAGTACCTCTCTACTTGCTCAATGACTCTCACACGCGCACAGATATGCCTGTCTTTTTTTGCCAGAAAAAGTGAAACAATATTAACTTTGGTGCCATTATGCCACAGTGATGT
Source organism: Gymnocypris eckloni scoliostomus (assembly GCA_027564155.1). Taxonomy (NCBI): domain Eukaryota; kingdom Metazoa; phylum Chordata; class Actinopteri; order Cypriniformes; family Cyprinidae; genus Gymnocypris; species Gymnocypris eckloni. The sequence continues at coordinate 35,158,434 of CM050423.1, forward strand.
AGATTGATTTTTACATTTCACTTCTGATTATACCCTGTATAATTTAGTATGTGACGAATAAACAAACCTTGAACCTTGAATTGAACAGTCCTGTCTTGTGCACCAATGCCTGTAGGGTGAAATTTTGGCATTTTTGTCTTGTTCTTTTCTGAGAATGTGATACTGTAGAGATTAATGCTCGAAATAGAGAGTGAGACCAACCTGTGCTAACACTATAGTCAATCTATAATAATTTAGACAAAAATGTATATTTCATGTTAATTTATTTAATAGGTTGACCTGTAATAAATAACCCAGGGAGTCTTGCTCAACTCTGACTGTATGTGACAACATTATTGCTTAATTTTTCGTCTTTGCGTAGTCTTTCTCAGCAGTTGCGGTGCTCCTGCATAGCGATGCAGGAAACACTGGGAGAGAGAAGAAAATGACATGATTACATGTAAAAGCAGATAGTAAGATTTTCAAGGGAGATGCCTGAAGCAAAGTGGCAGATAGTAAGATTGAAGTATTATAGAAAGAGAAATAGTGTTAATGATGTTTGAATAAACCAGCGTATGGAGAGATTGAGGAAGAGGGCAGAATGAGGCTGTAGATTGCAGCAATCAGATTGGAAGCTAAAAGGTATGTGTGTGAAGATTGATTTGCAAAAGTGTTTTGAGGTGAACTGAATTTTAATGTCTGCATTTGGTTCTTGTCCTCGTCTTACATCGGTCTTTTCCTTGTTCACTCTCACTCTCTAAGGACACTGTCTGGTCAGAACTAACAATGTCCACAGAGATTTAGGGATTGACACATCCTTAGGGAATCTCAAGATTGCAGGGGTGGATTATTTTTCCATTTGCATGTGTGCCATTGCATGCATTAATTCAGGGATAGTTTTACAAAAGCACAAACAGCTTTCTGATTAATGATCAACAAGGCTGGTTAGTGACAAATTCCATGATAAGTTAGCAATGTAGCTATGAATTGTCTTGATTTCATCTATTTTGAAAATGTGTACTCTACTTTTCTAGAAATTGTTGTTTTAATGCCTTGTAAACATGTCAAGTGGTGTAACATCAAGTAATATTTCTTTATCATTAAGGTCATGACAACTAAATGATTTGCTGTTATGTTGATTAAATGACTTGTCAGACAAATTGTCATTAATATTTTAAAACAAAAACAAGTAATTTTACTTTTTTAAATATTTTATTTGCAAGCATATCAGCCATTTGAGATTTATTTTCTTTCCTAAGAGACCTTAAGACTTAGAGATTAATTGCATGAAGTTAAGTTTTCTTTTTTCTGGATTAAAACTTTTTAATAACTTTTTTGTTTTCTAAAGATCTTCCTCTATGACTGCACCGAAGTGTCTCCACTTTCATTGTTGTTTTTTGGAGGAGATATTTCCATCCAGAGGGACCAGGAACAAGAGACAATCGCTGTGGACGAGTGGATTGTGTTTCAGTCCCCGGCACGCATCGCTCACCTTGTCAAGGTGAGCGTTAACTTGATATGTTCGTTTAAAACTTACAATCATATGCTGCAGAGCAGTCAGTGATGGGTTTCAGTTATACTTAGTTTATTTTTTAGGATCTGAGGAAGGAGCTGGATATGTTACTGGAGGAGAAGATAAAGAGTCCAAGTCCAGTGGTCTGGAATGACCGGGGTTCTAAAGATTGTGCTGTTCTCTCCGCTATAATAGACCTCATCACAACTGAGGAAACCCCTGCTGGAGGCCCCAGGAGAGGCAGCCAGTGAGCACCGACCAATATGTCAACTGTGACATACAGAAAAGTGATCTGCTGTCAAGGCTGTGTGAACACAATGATACTCTTTCTGAAACAGATTTTTGGTCTTTTTGTATTATTTTAGCATTGACTTACAGTTATTGTAAGCTTGTCTTTACAGTAGTTTATTAAATTTGCCATGATGCAATCAATTTGTCTATGGAGGACTTCCATTCTTAATCTTGCTATATACACACATATAGGTTAAGAGATATAGTAAAATTTAAGCAATTAAATATTTTAATGTACATATATGCTGATTATTATTATTAAAGTTTACAAATTGCAGATATCTAATACATATTTATATTTGGCATAATTCATGTTTACATTTTCCCTGAGTAAATTCAAAGAGTGAACAACGCAGTTGAACATCTCTGTGCTGCCATAAAAAATGTCTTCACTTTAAACAGGGACTCCAATTCCACAAAATGTATTGTTTTATAATGAGACCTGGGTTTACATAAAAAAATAGTGTATATTTGTCCTTTGTATGAAGCTACTAAAGTTGTTCCTGTTCTGTAGTGGTTAGATTCATCCAGTCTTCATGTGCTGTTCATTCCTCAGGAGGCAGAGCTTCAGTAATGGCCTCAGACATTGGTCTCTAGGCCTTGCAGACGGTCCATCCTCTGCATGTTTTTCTCAATGGTTGCCTGACAGGTGATGAGTTCGGCGGACTTGGCCAGGAACCAGCCCCTTTCTCCATCCCGCAGACGCTCGCCTTCATACCAACCTGAAACCACAACCATACATCAAACTACAACTACTACATACATTTCAACTACAACGAAACACAGTCTGCTGTGCCATTTCTTACTCCCATTCCCTCTTCATTTACATAAACATACAGTGCATTCAGAACCCCTCCACTTTTTTCAATTTAGTTATTTTGCAACCTGATACTACAATTGTTTAAATTCATTGTTTCCCCTCATTAATATACAGTACTCGTACCGCATAATGACAGTGAAAACTATTTTAGAAATGTCTGTAAATGTATTAAATAGAAAAAAATGAAATAATCACATTTACGTAAGTATTTGTAACAACACTTGAAATTTAGCTCAAGTACCTGCCATTTCTTTTGATCATTGCTGAGATATTTCTACACCAGTGTTTCCCAACCCTGTACCAGGAGGTAAACTACACATTTTCCAACTTTTCCTAATCAAACACACCTGAATCAACTCGGCTCATTAGTAGAGACTCCAGGACCATAAATATATTGGTCATATAAGGGAGATATATGAGATATATGTGCCTCCAGGAACAGGGTTGGGAAACACTGTTCTACACCTTGATTGGAGTCCACCTGTGGTAAAGTAAATTGATTGAACATGATTTGGAAAGGCAATGTCCTTGAGTGGCCCAGCCTTAGAGCCCTGTCTTGAACCCTATTGAAACATCTCTGGAGAGACCTGAAAATGGCTGTCCACCAACGGTCCCCATCCAACCTGATCGAGTTTGAGAGAATTTGCAAAGAACAATGCAGAAAATCCCCAATCCAGGTGTGCGCAAAGCTTGTTACGTCATACCCAAAAAGACCTGAGGCTGTAATTGCTGCCAAAGGTGCTTCAACTAAGTACTGAGTACTTATGTAAATGTGATATTTCAGTTTATATATATATAAATGTATAAATTTACAGGCATTTCTAAAATTCTGTTCTCACTTTGTCATTATGAAGTACGGAGTGTAGATTGAGAAAAAATGTTCAGGCTTCAGTAACAGGGATCTGAATACTTTCTGAACACTGTAAAACTAGCACAAAGGACTAAAATGAAGCACCAAGCAAGAGTCTTGAATTTTTAACAATGTGATACATTTGAAGTAGTGCTGAAAAAAAACCTATGTCCACTTCAAACTGCTTTTCTTTGATAAGTATTGTGGAGAGTTTTTAAAAGATCTCTAGAGCAGAATGAAATGTTCAAAAATAAATTAGCCTGCTTTCAACTGTCTTTTGTATATTTAATGGCCATTAAAAGATTCACAGGGTCTTTGAAGCCTTATCCCACCACGAGCCCTGACCTTTCAACATGAAAGCCAGCCAACAAAAAACAGCCAGAGCGAGACCACTGCTTGACCCTCTGACCAGCACCATCAAAACAGACCTTCAGCTGAGCCTCACATCAAAACACATCCTTGTGGTTATAGGATGACTCGTTCTGGGACAATAATCATAACACATTAAAAAAAACGCAAACACAGAACTGGATTCTCTGGAAAACTTTAACAAAAGCAGCGAAAGGTCCGATTTGTTTAGAGAAATTGGAAAATAGAATATGCCAAGTATGAGCTTGAGGAAACACCTTTTAGAAAAGTGGTTCTCAACTTTTTTGACTCAAAGGCTCCCCTTTGTACAAGACACTATTCAAATGGCCTCTTATCTAACTTATGTACTTTTGCTGGAATAGAAAATAATACAAACTAAAAAAGTCAGTTTAACGTTGTACATCTTTTAATATTGGCTGAAAATTATTGCTGGCTGAAAATTGAAAAAAAAAATCTTTAAAATTGTAATAAATATAAAACTACAAACTAATTTAAAATATTAAGAACTATAATGTTGCAATTATACTAAAATAACATGTAACAAAACACACACATTGACAACGGAGTTGAAAACAGCCAGTAAAATTTTATTATTATATTATATATTATACAAGCTTAAAATGTATACTTTTTTAACTTTCTGGATCATTCAGAAATGTGTAAACACACAATCTTTAAATTATATTATAATTGTTTTGTATTAATGTATACCTTTTATACCCTAATTTTTTAAATGTAAGATACATTAGGAAGTAGCAAGTTCTTTACTCATTTATCATCAAGTTAACTAGCTATCCATGGACAGATTGTTTATTTCTCTTGTATATTTTGTATTACAAGTTGCATTTCTATGTGCCTCTTTAAAATGAATCGCTTGATGTATTTCTCAATTGTAAGTCGCTTTGGATCAAAGTGTCTGCTAAATGAGTAAATGTATTTTCTTTCAGTATTTAAATTAGATTTTTCATACCAAAATAAATTCTGTTTGAATATTTGGTTAACATTTTAATTGTTCATGACCAAATTTACTTAAATATTCCAAACCAGGTTTATTTAATACATATTCAGTTAGCAGAAACAATAAGTCAGTTCAAAAACATACTGCAATATGGAAAAGTTATAGCATCTGTAAGGTCTGAAACCTTCATCCAGATTTCCATTGCTTTTATACATAGTATGTAGGAATGAAATGAGGAATCAGGTCTCTATCATAAACCCTGAAATGTTTCTATGTTTGTATTTTATAATACCAGTTGATAACAGTGTCACAACATGCAAACTCATTTACTGTATTCTATATATATATATATTTGTTTTTATTTGCCAGATATTCCTTTGTCTGAATTTTGTATTTGTTTGCTGTTTTTCCATTATATTTGAAAACCTTGGGGAAAAAAGTGAATGACAATTTAGACACATCAAATGTGAAAATCAAACTGAATTTCCATGTTGGTGTGAACAGTCTTTTAGAGTGAAGAATGTGAAAAAAGGAGGATGTTCTTACCGTCTACTGTCTGTGACACCAACACCACATCAGCCACTTGTAGAGAGAGCTCATCCGGCTGCCTGGCCATGTACGTCTTTGTCACCTCAACCTGCATGGTATCTAATGAAGGAAAAATCACTAAACACTATGACGGTCTGGAACCTAAAAATGCTTTCCCAAGTGTAAGCCCAGGATTTTTTCATTTATAATTTTACTATCCACAAAAATCATAAGCTTACAGCAAAACTAAACCTTAACATGCAGCATGATTTTAAATATCATTCACATTCATGTGTGTTTAGGGTTAAAGGCTTAGTAGTATAGTAGAGTAATAATGGAGTAGTGTCGCTGTAATACACTGCATGACCAGAAGGTGGTGCTGTTTCACTGAGGCTGGTTGTACTTACTTATTCTGTCATTCTTGTCGTTACTGTTGTTCTGTCTCAGAGCGCTGATCCAGCGGGCTCTCTCGTTACTGTCACAAAGAAAACATACAAAATTAACTTCTAGCCACTGAAGCAGTTTTTTTGACTCACACAAGTGTATGTGATGTCTGTTAAAACCAAATCAAACAAGACAGAAACCAAGACAGAAGATGTGTTTCTTTTTTAAAGAAACACATCTGCTCCTCCATCCCTGCTACATTGGACCCTCTTCAGTTTGCCTATCGGCCAAATAGGTCTACTGATGATGCCATCTCCCAGGTCCTGCACTCCTCCCTCACTCACATTGACAGCAAAAATGGCAACTATGTAAGGCTGCTATTCATTGACTATAGCTCCGCTTTTAATACTATAGTCCCCACCAAGCTGGCTGTCAAACTCTCAGACCTCGGCCTAAACACTTCACTTTGTGACTGGATTCAAGATTTCCTCACCGCCAGACCACAAGTGGTGAAAGTCGGCCAGTTCACCTCCAACTCCATAACCCTGAATGTAGGAGCCCCACAGGGCTGTGTCCTGAGCCCCCTGCTCTACTCTCTCTACACCCACGACTGCGTGTCCTCTCACAGCTCCACTTCTATCATTAAATTTGCGGATGATACTGTGGTCCTGGGCCTCATTAACAACGACGACGAGGCCGCATACTTAGAGGAGGTTGAGAGACTCACATCATGGTGCCAGGACAACTGTCTCTCTCTGAACGTGAGCAAAACTAAGGAGCTGATCATGGACTTCAGGAAGAGACAGCAGCAGCCCTATACCCCTCTTATGATCAGTGGGACCCCTGTGGAGAGGGTGAGTAGCTTCAAGTACCTCGGTGTAAACATCTCCGAGGACCTGACATGGACTACACACATTCAGACTCAGGTCAAGAAAGCCAGGCAAAGACTGTACCACCTGCGACAGCTGAGGAAATTCAGGGTCCTGAAAACTTTCTATTCAGGGGCCATAGAAAGTGTTCCGACTCAGTGCATCTCAGTGTGGTATGGGAATTCCTCAAACCAGGACTGCAAAGCTCTGCAGAGGGTCGTGCGTTTAGCTGAGCGCATCTCAGGGTCTACTTTCCCCTCTCTGCAGGACATCTACCTCAAACGCTGTAAAAGCAGAGCTGCTAAAATCCTCAAAGATTCAACTCACCCCGGCAACCATCATTTCTGTTTACTGCCATCTGGCAAGCGCTTCAGGAGCATGATGGCAAAAACTGAAAGACTGAGGAGGAGCTTCTTCCCTCAGGCCATCAGGCTCCTTAACACAAACTCTGTTTCATAAATAAAAAAAAACACTCATATTCATATTCTCATCATCCGTATTGCTGCTGTGTTTACATTCCCAGTACAAACCCGTTTGCACATCCCTCTCATCCCTCTTGTTTATATTACTATTTATTAAGTCCCATATACTGTTTTTGCACATTTACTTGTTTTTGCACATCTTACTTGTCTTGCACATCTTGTTTTGCACTTTTCTTTATTCCATTACACTTTTTACTCTTTATTTCTCTTTTTTACCCATATATATGCTCTTGTGTGGTGTTACTTTTATATAATTTTTATTCTTTGCACTGTCCACTGAGCGGACCTGATTCGATCTACATTTCACTTTTGATTATACCCTGTATAATTTATCATGTGACAAATAAAGAAACCTTGAACCTTGAACTAGCCGTTCCTTTATTGTTATGGACATTCACAGACACACACCTCTAGACTCTTGTACAACAGCAGGTAAAGTTACTAGGAGAAACTTGACCTTGGTGCTGAAGTATTCATTACATTCAGGACAAGAAGTGTCTGTTCATTCCTGTAAGCTCCTTTGTGTTTGTTCAGTTTCATTGAGAACAAACCACTAGTTTTACAGAAAGAAAGAATGAAAGGAGATGCAGAAGGAAAAGAAAGAGAAAGTTTCAAATCCTTGACGTTTTGAGCTGTGATGTACTTAAGTGAAATTCAGCACAAATATCCCACAACAAACACAAGAGTATTGAGAGAGTAACGACTGTCAACAGTCTGAAATGTCGTTCCAAACCCGTAAAAGCTTCGTTCATCTTCGGATACGCTGTTTTCATTCAAATCAGACCGTAAATTATGTAAACAAGCGTATCCGCGTGACCAAGCTGACACAGAACAGCTTACGCTGTTTGCATTCAGTGGATACTCTCCAAAATGGCGCTACGGTGACACAGATGAGATTAATTGTTGAATAAAGTCCTTATTTTTGTTGTTCATGTCACATGGATTATTTTATCAATCTCCTTGCTACGTTTCTAGATGTTAATAGTGTTTTTTAAATTGCTGTCTATGGGAGGGTCAGAGTGCTGTCAGAATGCATCAGAAATACCTTAATTTGTGTTCCGAATATGAACAAAGCTTTTAAGGGTTTGGAATGACATGGGGGTAAATGATTAATGACAACATTTTCATTTTGGGGTGGAGTAACCCTTTAAGTTGTGAGAGAAAAATACAGAAAATCAGGGCATTTTCAAAGCTGACCTGAAGTGAGTCAGTCGGACTGTGGCGCACACAGACGCCAGTCCAGTCTTACAATCTGAGCAGACAGCCTGAGCTGACCAGCTGCATGAGTCACGCTTGGCTCATTCCGGTCCCATTTAAAGCTGAAGGGGTCACAAAGGCCTCTCGCCTGTTCTATTACCGGGAACATGAGCTTGAGTGCGGTGCGATTCATTCATTGACCAATTAGTGTTTAAAGAGTAATTAGTGTTTAACAGAGTCCTACCAAATAGGGTAGGAAAGAAGATGAGAAATCTTTAAAGGCTCAACTCCAGTTACACATGTAATATAAGTGATTACAAATAGTAACGTATCTAAAATGACAGACCAGTTTCTTGAGCAACAAATAATTCTAGCATAAGTTCTGAAGGATCATGTGATCCGCAGAGATATCTGCTGAAAATTCACATTTTAATGACATTTTACATTGTAATAATATTACAGTTTTTTTATTGTTTATTTTACTGTAGTCTTGAATACTGTAGTGAGACTAAGAGACTTCTCACAACAAAAAACTGTGTTTGTTTTTATTATGTATAAAACAAACTCAAATCATCAATATGTGCCTGAACTGTAGCAATGAGGAAATTACAGGACTTTGACACATGACAACCAGGTACACACATCCCTTACACATTTATTGTGCATGTCCAGATATTCAAAATATGTGAAGCAAACTATGAGAACAAGTATGTTCAGCTGAAACGATCTCCCTCAGCCTCGCTCTGCAGGGTGTGTAGTTAGCGTGGGAAGGGCAGCTGTTTATTCACATCCCTGGAATCTGAGCACACATGATCACAACAGGTAGAAAATGCCTTCATGCTGCTCTGCATTACACCAGCTGAATTACTAGCCAGTGAAAGAACAGTATAGCAAATAGCACAAAAAATGTAAACAAATTGCAGCTTCCACTCTACATAATGCTCTTAACATTAAATGAACAGTGTGGTTAAAAAAAAGTTTTTTTTTCTTGAACAATAACTTTCGTTATTAAAAAAAAAAAAAAACCTGACCAAGCAAAGTCCACACTACTACTATAATGATACAAACCTCATAAAATCAACATTCATGAAAGAGCTGCAATTGCTAAAACTTTAATCACAGACATGATCATAAAACCTGGACAGTTAGACCTTCAACATGAACATCATCATCTGCCCTGGTCAGCTTAATCACCTGACTTGAAAATATCAAACCACAGGAAAGAGTTTTGGAGAGAAGAGTGGCAAGCAGATTGCTTCCTTCAACATCGCTTAAACAACTGGCAGATGTTTTGATAGACGAAATTTCACTAGACTACTCAAAAGAATGTATTCTAAGGTTGGAAGCTTAAAACACCACAACAGTGTCTATTTCCCAGTCCTGTAACATGCATTTAAAAAATAGATAGGGTGATTTTACATTTCATGCCAACTTCAATAACTTGAATCTACCAAGCCTTATTTTCCAAACACCAGAAAGGCAAGCAGTACCTGGAAGACCTCACATCTCCACTGTCTGTTATCCTGCAAGCTGCACTGCTTCAGCACGCTCCCACGTTTCCTACACCTGAAGGCCAAAATTCCACACCTATCACCTTTAAAGATTATTTTACATGAGGTGAAAAGTCAATGAAAGCATCAGAGCACCAGTAGAAGGCACGTTTGGGAGTAAATATTCAAACTCGCCCTGAGGCACAGTAAGGAAACAGAGGAATATCTAAAACAACATGAAGATGAATGAGGCATCTTGAATGAGGCTTATTCAGACAAAACCAATGCATTATGTTAATAATTTATACTGCCCACTCAGTGGGCAGAGAGAGGCCTTTCAAATACAATATAGATGGTTACTCCTTCTGAATACTAAATGAGGCACTTAGTGAGCCTGCAGGGGCCACTACATCGAGACATCTCAATTTCCTGACAAAGTGTTTGGCCACCTAAGGATGGAACAATATACCGTTTCTACAGTCAGCTGAGCATAGCACAAAAAGACGTAGCTGATGACATCACAATGGACTCCAAAATCATTTTCTCAGTAATGAAGCGTCAGGGCCTTTCCATAACAATAACACTCATGCATACCCGCCATGGGAGGAATTGTGCCACTCACACTCAAGAGAAGAGTTGGTTTAGCGGTATTGAGCTGTGTTATTAGACACTCAAACTGGGTGGAGCCTGACAGAGGTCCAGAAATGTGGGAGAACTTGTCTTGTGTTGACGAAGTTTCCTCAGAAGAACTACAGTCATGTTGACTCTTCACCAAGAATAACAGTAGATAGGCATCTCTGTAATGTAAGTGGATTGGCAACATACTATGCTATAATTACACTCTCAGCAGCAGATAACATGTTATCTCACTTACATGAACACACGGCATTATACAAGTGTAAAAGCATATGTTTCGGCATTATAAAAGTGTTTCTCCATTTAAATTAGCATTTATAAATGAAAGTGATGATCTGACTTTCTGCTCAGGATTATGTGATCCTCAAAATTTAAAAGCTCAACTGAAAAAAAATTGAATCTTCTCTTTAACAGAATACAATGCTATCAGAGAGAGAAAGTGAAAGAGAGGGAAGAAGAAGAGGGAGAGAAAGAGAATGAAAATATAATAGAGAGGCAAAAATAAGATCTTAGGCTGATGATACATGGGGCCACTTTTTGATAAATGTTGCGGTCAATGGGCAACCAAGTGAGAGACAGGGCCTGTCTAAAGTATCCAGATAGAAATGTGTTACTCATTAAAGTAAAATGTCTGCAGACAGTGTGGTGCTAGCTAATGCAAAACTAGGCATTACAATGTTTAGAGCATTGTGAGTGGTTGCCAAGGGGGAGTTTTATGGTTGATTATGTGTTCTGAATGGTTTTCATGTTGCTATGCTGCTGCTAGGGTGTTCTGGGTGGTTGCTAGGTGGTCACTTACTGGCTCAAGTCAACAGAACTGTCCAAGTCTCTGATATTCTGGTCTTTTGATATGACTCTTGTCTTTGCCTTCTTCTGTCCAAACGCAGCACTGAGAACTTATAATAAAATTGCATGCCAAAGCATATCACTTATTTAACTGGATGTCAAAAGTCTTCAACTGCTCTTTAAAGGCCTGTATCATTCCTCAAGCTTTTAAATCATATAGGTTTACAGACACAGTGGAGCCAGACAGACTAAATTTAAGTGAACGGGTTATTTACATAGAGAAGTCTTAAAGGTACAGAAGCTATGACGGTCTTATTTTTCTATTAGTTAAAGAATCCTCTGGGTTTTTTTATTTTCTTTTATAGCATTGATAATAATAACAATGATAAGTGTCATCATCATCATATTACAATGACTTCAGATTTTTATTGTATTATTATTTTCAAAAATATATTCAATTCAAAATAACATTTTAAGATTTCATTATCTTTATTAGAAACACTATAGTAAGGACCAGTTCTCATTTTTAATCAGTTCCTTATTAGGATGTATATTACAAGCATATTGTCTGTTTGTCCATACTTATGAAGCACATATTAATGCCTTATTAGGTAACAAGTTAATAATTAGTAAGAATAGTGAGAACTGATCAACAAACTAAAGTGTGACCTTTTTATTATTCGTATTAGTATCATTAAACTGCTGGACTTACAGTAGCTCCACCCCCAAGATCATGGTGACTTTGTCTCCAGAGTGGTTGCTGCGGAATTTGATCTGGAACAGGTGGCTGGCAACATTCTGCCGTGACGTCAGCATTCCCGCAGTGCCACGGACTGGAGAGAGATTCAGGTCTTCTGTCTGACATGACCCCACATCTATCTGATCTCTCAGTGCGTAGTCTATAACTGTATAACTCTCCTCACTGAAAAAAGACAGAGAGAGTCAGAGATTTAGATTAAATAAATATTCAAGATTAAATCACACAATTGTACTTTCACATTTTTATTGTACACATTAAGTTATTTATAGAGCATTGTGGAGAATGTAGGTGAACGATACAGAATATTAAGTTATTATTGTTGTTATTATTATTATTACATGTCCTTTGACACATCTGTACAGTAAATTAAACTCCATTTCTGTCTATAGTAAAGCTAAAATATTTTCTATTAAACAATGATCTGAGACCAAGTTTGTTCTCTAACACTGACCTGAATAAGATATTTCACATAAAATATGTTTACATATAGTCCACAAGAGAAAATAATAGTTGAATTTATCAAAATGACCCTGTTCAAAGTTTACAAATACTTGATTCGTAATACTGTGTTGTTACCTGAATGATCCACAGCTGTGTTTTTTTAGTGATAGTTACTCATGAGTCCCTTGTTTGTCCTGAACAGTTGCAGGGCTCTAGACTAACTTTTTGCACTGGTGCGCCTAACTTTTTTTCTTAGGTGCACCAGCACAAAAGTTAGGTGCACCCAAATTTTCGTATAGGCAATACTGACTAGTAAACGATTAACTAACAATGTGGTCAACATAACGTTCTTTATTTGAAGCACAATTCTACAAGAAAGGTAACTTACAGAAAAAGTGTTTAAAGTTAAAACATCTCAAGATAAATGAAATAAAAATAACATCTAAATTAAGTGTTTGAAGGGTGTCAAACTGAACATCTCATGGCTCAATGTCTTATGGACTATCCTCCATTGCAGTCACATGCCCCTCGGATGGCCAACTCCTGTAGTTTAGCTGTCTTGATCTTTGGCCTTGGCTAAACCAGCTGGCCACACTCTCTCTAGCATCAAAATCTTCCAGACTTGACCCCTCTACACTGATGAGATCTTCCACTGTGTCTGAATGAAGGGATGCTCTAGTACAGTGCTCCCCTCCCTTAAACCTATAAAAATCCGCGCTCATCCCACCTCAGACTACCAAATAATTTCACTAAACATTATGAAAAAAATATATATATTTAGTAAATTTAGTAACTGTAAAGACGGCATTTTACAACAATCGACAGACGATTGATCTGATTCTGACATTAAGTTTTGGTCAGGGAGGAACGAATGCGCGCCGCTGTGAAGGGAAGGAAGTTGTGCTAGAAGAAACGCGGCTATAATACTTAGAAGCCAAAATAAAATAAAAACCCATTAAATAAACTTAGTTTAATATAACAGAAACAGGCCTAAAGTGGAAGCATGTTTTAATGGTTAGTTCTCTCTTCTATCATAAACAGGACTTTCATGCTGTCTGAAACTCCTCCACGTGAGCGTGATCTCGCTTCTGATTTGGGAATAGCAAAAATGCATCATAGACAAAAGTTTGGCGTCCGCCCTTCAATATCTCTGATTGATTTAGACCACGATATGAGCCTAATGTCTGTTGTTAAACCACAGGGAGACTCAGAGTCGCGGATACTTTTTTTTTCTTTTCTCGAACGGCTGGTCGCACAGGTGCGCCCTCAGATTTTTTTTTAGTCGCACCCTTGAGAAATGAAATTTGGTCGCCCTCTAGAGCCCTGAGTTGCTGTTCTAAAGAAAAATCCTTCAGGTCCCATAAATTATTTGGTTTTCCAGCATTTTTGTGTTTTTGAACTCTTTCCAACAATGACTGTATGATTTTTAGATTCATCTTTCCACATTTAGGACAACTGAGGGACTCATTTGCAACTATTACAAAAAAGTTCAAACGCCCACTGATGCTCCAAAAAGCAAAAAGCATCAGGAAAAGCCATGCATTTAGAAAACTTTTTTAATTTCAAGATCAAGGTAAATTTTACTTAATTTGTCTTCAGGAAAAGATTATTATTTAGGCAAAATAAGAAAAATGTACTCATCTTCATTCTGTTCAAAAATGTTCACGCCCCTGCTATTAATGCATTGTTTTTCCTTCTGGAGCATCAGTGACCGCTTGAACCTTCTGTAATAGTTGCAAATGAGTCCCTCAAGTCGTCCTCAAGATCTAAGTTATCCAAAAAGATACTCGGGTACAGTAATTATTTACTCAAATACTTTACACCTCTGATGATTTGTGAACAATGACTCAAAAGTCTTCTCCTCAATGTAATCTTCCTCCAAAAAATGTTCACTGCAAACTCTGGGCTCTTTCTTTTCAGTGCTGCTAGTCAGCGAAGCAGTACTTTTCTCCATTTCAGCAGCAATTTATGAAAATTGTACTCTTTTGTCCTTTGCATTAACACTGTGAAACCAATTTTTTATTCATTATGAGCAAATAATTCACAATATGCAAATTATGCTTTTAACGGTGCATTAAATCAATACAAAGTCCAATAAAAAAACATGGAAAACAATAGACGTTTAGTAACTAACTGAAGTTTAATTATGTTTCCCCACAAAGACAATCCTGCTCTAAGCTTTGAGTAGCTGTGGGACAAGAGCAGGACAGAGCCCATCTCGTCTCATAACTTATTTTATAGTTCTTTCCCTCACTGAAGCCATAAGGTACATGCGGTCTTCTTTTTGTCCGATTTTAATTTACGTTTTTGTTTAAAATGAAAAGGTTGTAATGTTGTCATTCTCCACGTAACTGGTTGACTTTGATCATGGCTTTAATAAAGACATTTTTTTAAAAACATGTAAAAAAAATAAACAGAAAAAAATGTATCCACAACCTGCGCTGTTGAAAATAGTGCACACTATGCTTTATTTTACATTTGATTATTCAACTTATGTAGTATTTCTTACCTGAATGCTAGACTTAATGTACCTGAAAAACTTAAAGCAATGTCTTTGTAATTTGTATCTTTGATTTATTGTATTTGTCCAATTAAATATATAAAATAACTATACTGCGATATATTTCATTATCGTGAAATAAGATTTTGATCATATTGCCCACCCCTAGGAGAGGGCATGCGCATCTACAGGTTCATCAGTTTTTGCTGATGTGTACACACAAAAAGTAGAACAATCCTGCTGTCTGCAAATTTCTATTTAGCTTAGGCCTTGGCAATCTGTCAAGAGACATGTGTATGTATGTACCTTTCTCAGTCCACCTGGACTGGCACTAATCAATTTTAACCAGCTTTCCAATTAGCAAACTAAGTGCTGGACAATTACACTACCGTCTGCTCCTGACAGATCACATATTACAGGATCCAACGAGGAGTTTCTATCAGTTGAGCAATCATATGTTCCTACCACTATAATGACATCCTCTCCAGCAGCCAAGAAATGTTCCAGCACCAGGACAAAACATTCACACACTTTCATTTATATACACACACACACAAACACAGGTCCCTGTGCTGGTATGAAAGGAATGCTGTATTTCGGTAATTACAAATCTGAGAGATGGATGTTGTCATTGCTGTATGATGCTGAATCTTTTGATAAACTTGTTGTACACTTACACTTTGATAACCATACTTGTACTAACCGTACAATAATTTAATCATTCGACACCTTAAAACAGTGTACTGAACCTAATGTCCTTTTCTATTATTCATAACATGTGTGAATGTGTATGTGTGAGAAAGAGATAAAAAAATTAAGAGAAAGGGAGGGAAAATA
This sequence comes from Gymnocypris eckloni scoliostomus, assembly GCA_027564155.1. Classification (NCBI taxonomy): domain Eukaryota; kingdom Metazoa; phylum Chordata; class Actinopteri; order Cypriniformes; family Cyprinidae; genus Gymnocypris; species Gymnocypris eckloni. The sequence goes on from CM050423.1 coordinate 35,174,124, forward strand.
ACCAGCTGCTTTTAAGAGGAAGTTACATAACCAGATAAAATTTGTAAAAAAAAACAGTGGAGCAGAAAGAGAAAGCGAGAGAGAGGAAATGAAAAGAGGGACAGAGTGGAAACCGCGTTGGCGTGCATGGGTTTGTTTTGCTCCAGACCTGAGCGAGTAGCGTGACTCCCCACATATACTATACAGACCACGTATCAGAATGAACATCACCCGTTGATTGAATAAACCTTTTATATTTCTTTATTTTTCTGTCAAATTCCAAACAGAGCGTTTGCAGGTCGTATTTGCCCAAATGGAGTAGTAATGAAAACCATCTTGTTTTCTTGGAGGTCGTCCCCTATGTCATAGCATGCAGAATGTTCCCAAAAATTACTAGGAAAAAAGAAAAAAAGAGCTCAGCTAACTACATGACTCACTCACAGAATGACTGGCCCTGTGTAGCAGCAGGGAGCAGGCACTATACAATCGGCTGAAAAACCTTGTACGAAAACAGATTACTCGCACCATTTTTACTCTATATATAGAAACAATAGCATTTTATATATTCTCAAATGAACATGCAAACACAACACCAGACACCACTATCAACAGTGATTCATGACGAATATAATATTTGATCACTTGGTTTCTATTTTAGTTGTTTGTGCCACGTAGCACAAAACACAACACTTGTCTAGAACAACAGAAGCTTAAAATTGAGTTGCAGTGGCAGCTTGCAACGTAAATTTAAACAGGAATCAGAATTGAGGGAAACCGCATATCACAATCTTAAATGCTAACAGAAAATGCACAAAACATAAAATGCAAAATGAGGAGCACTGCAAGTTTAGTGTGCCATCTGCTATAGTTTGCACCAGAATTTCTTTCTTCACTCAAACAAAATGAGTTTTCGTGACATTCATTACCTTTCATTAATAAACCTTTTGTAAGCTAGTTTGTCATTGTATCTTACTGTTTTGTTGTTGTGCTTTTTAAAAAAATAACAATGAATCCATCTTTTGTTTTAGTCTTAAAAAGTGAAAGGTGTATAGAGGTGTATGTAAGCAAAACAGACAATTATCTTTTCTTGTAAAATGTGAAAACAAGATTTCGAATTCGCAAAATTCGAAAGTGAAAGCATCGGAAGCCCGTAGCTTACAACATAGGAAAAGAGGAACAAAATTAAAATCACGAATAATATTACTGATGAAAATAACAGGTTTCATTTCAATTTAACTATAAACTATGATACAATCATTGATTAATGGCATGTTGTAGCAACCAGTGGGAAGAATGAGTCTGGAACCCTGTTATAAAACATTTTTGGTTCTGTTTTTCTTTGATATGAGTGATGTAGCTAATAATCCACACACACATGTACATGCAAGCTTTACCTCCACATCCATTTACTTTACCCCAATAATAATATAGTTAATCCTGTTCTCTATAGTATCCCTCAGGGCACAATAACAGCAGGGAAAGAACAGAGGTACATTTGGACACAGTATGAGAGATCTCATTTGTGGTCTCCAGCTCACCTTTTCTTTCGTGTGACAATGAGGACATCATTGAAAAGGAAGAAATAGACCTGCTGGCGAGACGTTCTTTTGGAAAAGATGCCATTTTCCTCTACAAAAGCTGTTAGCTCACCATGCTTCACCATCCAGCGGGAGGACGACACCAGTGGGAATGGCTGCAGAGAGAAAGTGTGAAAGGAAAAATTGTGAACCAGACAGAATCATTAATGTTTCAATGCAACACGATCAACATGAAGAAAGTTAACAAGACCTCATTTTTTTAAACAAATAACAGACATTACGAAAAGTGAAATACATAATTAGATAGTGATGTGCATTTTGGTCATTCTTATTTCAAACAAAAAAATATATCCGCTTGCTTAAAATCTGTCTCAAGATGAAATACAAGGCTAAGAAGCTTGGCTTTGGAGGCAAAAAAAAGGGCAGCAGCTGTGATTGCCTTAGTTTTGCTCCATCTAGGAGTTTTTAAAGATAAAAATGGTACACAACATCCATACCTAGTTGTTCTTCAAATGTATCGTTGTCAAAATATTAAAATGTATGTAATGTTTATCAAAATATTAAAATTAAATGTTTTTGTTGATAAAAAATGTTTTCATAATCGATCATTGATGACATTTTGTCCTTTTAATTTCATTCTAATATTGGTTAGCAACCATGTGTTTTGCATAAAACATATCCAAAACATTTTCATATAAAGGGTTTTTACAAAGCCTCTTGACACTCTCATCAAACATACCACGCTCTCACTTGGGACATCTGAGAAGATATGCAAAAATATATTCAAAGCAAGTTCAAATACAACAAACATTTTAAAACTGGCATTGACACTGCAGATACAGTTGTATTTTCTTGTCTATTGCAATGTATAAACAAGTACAATGTTAGAAAATGAGAAGAAAAATGTAGGGCACAACTTCATTTTGTTCAGCGGGAAGGGATTTGTTCATGAAATGCTTTCATGCAAATATCACATGGCTAGTAAATTAAATTAACTGGCTGTTATCTATGGAAGTCTGGTAATAGTGAAATAAAGTTTAAAATAAGCAATAAAGTCACACTAAGACACGTACTGCAACTGCAAGAAATTAATTCACAAAGAACTCTGAGAGTTCCTGACCTTCTGACAGCTGGACTCGGCAATGTCTTGTGATTATGCAGAATCCTATAGACAACTGCCCGTACCAAATGTGCCAGCAGAACTTTCGCACAATGCTCAAGCAGCAGGTTGTAAATATGTTTGCGCTATATTAGTGAGTGTGTCCAATGCATCACTGTGTATCTCAGAAGCTCAACAGCTAACTTAGATAAGTAAACGCAAACGGTCGTCACTCAAATTTCAGTGCATTAAATACGAGCAGGGTATTCGCGTGAGGAGTAATTACTAAGCATGTATTGTTCATATAACAGCAGTAGCATTAGCAGCAGCAGCAATAAGTTTTCTTGTTCATTTATGTGAGAATACAATGCCAAGCGTCGCGGTTTTTAGAAGGGAAAAGTTAATTGGAATTACCTTATTTGCACAAAATCTCCAATGCTTTACTGTGGGCATTCATTTCTAAATTAACCGTGAAGGGATCACTTTCAGATGCACACCTCACTAGTGGGGTCGGTTTGCATTTGGCGTTTCAGTTTTAAGTCTAACTTAGGTGATAAACGTCATACCGCCAACAGCCTTATATAACTGTCTTTCATAAACGTCATACCGCCAACAGCCTTACCTATTATGGATATTATGCGATCTACCCGCAAATAATCAGAATGCAATTTTTTATTACCCGACCCATGGATCATTCGCAGCGCCCGTGGATATACCCGCCATCCGCGCATCACTAATTCATGGCAACCCGTCAAAATAAAAGTATGTTTTATTGTCACATCACCACAGCACATGTGCCTTGTTAGTGAGTGAAGTTGGTTATGAAACCCACATTGCAGCAGAAATATGCTCAGCAGAATGTACATAATACTACTACACAAATTATGAAAACTGTGTTATAGGAATGATCACACATTTCTAACATGTTTTAATTTTAATAGTAAATTCCATTTGTTTGCCAAACAAAGTTACATTTTCAATAATTTAAAGATAAATGAAATTGATGTGTTATGCCTTAGTTTGATAACCAGATACACAACACAGAATTTCTGAGAAAAAAAAAAACATTTGTGAGGCTATTTTAAAAACAAATAACAAAAACACATTAGGTGAGAGAAATTAAAACAACTTTATAATTGTCATTTTCTTCAATCATATAATTATTATAACACCTAAAATACATTGCATGTAAAAAGTGTTTGTTTCAGGCAATTGAAGGGTGTACATTGTGTGCACACGATCAAGATGGCACCGCCTCAGAGAAAGGAAAAACCCTGTTTGCAGGACTATACATTTTGGATAATTAGTCAAAAACAACAACAGCAATATCTGGTTCTGTTGGATAGAACTGAATAAAAATAATACATTGATATTTAATATTAATACATTTATGGCCCAATTTTCTTTCAATAAAAGTGTGGTTATTTTATTAGCTTGTGTTTTTTGCTGGGTGCTACTGTGAAACACTACTCTTGTTTATTTATTTATTTATTATATTATTTCTGTAAGTTTTTGTGCGCAAAAAAAATGTTTTATTACCTGTTGTGTATTTATTATTTAATGTATACATAATTTTGTATTTAAATTATACAAGTGCACTGATTGGAGAGGCTTGTTTTGTTTAATAAATGTTTCATTTAATCAATTTTATGTATCACTTTACTTCTTATTACTTGACTTAGATTTTATGAGATGAAGAAAAAAAAAGAAAAGAAAATCGGCCAAACATATTGGCCTAAAAAAATCGTCATCATATTAGGGTTGTGACGTGAGGAAATTTTCCCACCGGTTAATCGACGTGTTGTCACACCGGTTATACCGGTATCACCGTGGTGGGGGGTCGTTTGAGTTTTCCCTCTTTTCCTCGTTTTCCTTTGGTTTTAAATACCCTGTAAGTGCCTTGCGCGTTTTACTTTGACTTTCATATCAGCGGCAATTCGGCGTCAAGCAGTTTTTTTTTTTTTTTTTTACTTTCCTTTGCTTAAATAGCTTATAAAAGCACCGTGCGCATTTTATTTTCACTTTGAAGAAATTCAATTCAAGCAACAACAAAATACAACATAGAACTTGTATTAACAAAACAAATAAAAAATATACCATGCTATATGCGTAATATAAAATTACAAATGACGTACGCAAAGTTTAAATATTCAAAACTAAAAATCAGTTAAGAATGAGGAACAAACGATTATGAAACGAAGAACATTTATTAGCAAAAATTAATATGAAAATTTGCAGGGACGGTTGCAAAACAGCTGTATGATCATGATACGCAAACTACAGCCCCCGGCTGGATAAAAGAAGCCAGTGTCACACTAGTAGACTAAAGTTTTGATGGATGACTATTGTAATCAATGTAAAGATGATTAAAGTAACATACAGGATCGTGCATTAGGCGCGCGTTGTGTCCGTTATAAATGATGCGCAAACGAACTGTGTGCGCTCTCGGCTCACTCATCACTATACCATCATATTTCTGCTTGAATACAGCTCAGTATATTCACATAGTTGAATACAGCGTGTGTTTTATAACGGATGCTCCTGTGTGAAGTTTGTGAGGATCAGTGGTGTTTGTGCATACGGGTATCAGACGCTCAAACAACTTGTTCTTACAGAGGAACTATTTACTGATGGCGTTGTGAATAATGAATAATAATAAAACATTATTTTATTTGTTATTAAATTAATGCAATATAAAGATACATCCCAACAAGCCCTTTTAATTAATTATTTAATATGTATTTGATCATTTATTTACTTTTCACTTGGTAGATCTCGGTGAGTTTCTCATTTTAAAAGTAGATCTGCACACAAAAAGTGTGGGCACCCTTGACTTAGATTAATGTCAGACTCAGAAGTCAACAGGCTTAAACGGGCGCTTTAACATTTAGTTTTGAAACTCTTCCGCCATTGTATTTGTTGTGGTTGCAAACCAGTTCTTCATTGTTATTATCTGTTGTAGTAATACTGTCGTGAAGTCATGCTGATGCGCATGCTTCACAGTTGTACCGTATTCCGTTCTGTTGTCGCTGAAGTTCCTTGAGTAAACTAGCATTCACCCGAAGCTCCGTTGTTATGTGTTTTTGTTGAACATAACAGTCTTGTCTGTGTTACCTCACTCTTCTTGTCAGTCATCTCTCTTTACGTGATAAATTAAATCTGATCTGAGATGTAGAGGTCTGCGTGGGACTGGTTTTTTTTTGTCCCACTCCCGCAAGGTTTTATTCCGCACCTACCCGCTCACGCGATATATTCACATTTCTGATGAAAGAAAGACAGATAGGCTAACAAATAAAAGTTTAGTCTGCACAAAATTATATTTATTTTATTCGTCTTGTTAAGAGTCTTGAATTTATTGACAGAAAAACGTCAATAACATTTTGCTGCCAACACAGAATAAAGTGTCACAGAGAGAAAAAAAAAGTTATACAAAAATTGTAATCCTTATTTTTATTCATCTTGTCAGGATACAATTCGTTTAGGCTAACATTCACGCTATAACACAATAGGAAAAAATGTTGCAGAGGGAAAATGTAGGGTTAGCCTAATAGCTATTTTATTAGTCTTGTCAAAATACTAAATTCATTTAACATCTTGCTGTTAACACAGTTAAAAGTGCAGCAGAGAAAAATAAATAAATTTGACAGTTTTTCTGGGAGCTTCCTAGGCATTTCCGTGCTGATGGCCTGCACCCCAGCTGAGTTGGAGCGGAACTCCTGTCAGACAACATCTCCAGGACTACGCTCCATCTGACTAGTAAGCCAATTCTCAAAAAGCTGCTATGATGACTTTTGTTCTACCCACTTAAATAATAGAGATACGTGCAGTGTCCAATTTATACAGACTGTGTCTGTTCCCCGAATAGTGAAGTCAAAATATTAATTGAATGCAGGATCTAGAAAAAATCTGATCGTGATTAAACCAGAAAAATGCAAAATAAATGAAAACAATTTTTTTTAAAGCTTGGGCTTCTAAACATCCGGTCTCTCACACCCAAGTTATTGTAAATGAAATAGTTTTGATGTACTTTTCCTGACTGAAACCTGGCTTAAAACAAATTATTATTTTGGTCTAAATCAGTGGTTCTCAACCTTTTTTGGCCCAGCGCCCCCTAACCATTATTCAACGCCCTTAACGCCCCACCCCGCCCACCAAAAAAAATTAATAAAATAAATTACTTAAATGTCTTTCTTCAATATATGCTGATTCATATTCTGTTTTAACACTTATTAGCTAAATGTATAATTTATTAGTATTTTCTCCTCATTTGCTTTTCTTTATTTTTTAATTACTTTTCTTTATCCATTTGCAAATCTATTTAAAATATGCCACGGGACAATTCCTCCATGTGGGCAACCAATCAACTTTGGACTCTCTCGACGCCAGTCAAAGCAGATATAAGACGGGCTGTCATTGGACAGTAAAATCGACCCTACCAGCCAATCAGTGGCGTTTATGTTAGAGTCCACGCACCACTCTCAAAACGCCTGTGTTTTTGTCCCGTTTTGAGTTATGCAAGCTCGAGAAACATTTTATTATAACAAAGTAGCCTAGACACAATGAAAATAAAGAGATTCATGCAGTGTAGAGAGCTTCACAGATCATTCAGCGATGAATTAAAACTAGTGACTTTTTCAGCGAAAGGAGCTCTTTGCCCCTTTCTAGGCTATAATCTGTTCTGAATTTGTATAAAACTTTTGTTTAAAAGTAAATTACATGCTATATTTATAGTCTGTTCAGAATTGTTGGAGGTTGTGATACTTGAAACAAACAAAAACTGTGATTCTCAATTTTCAGAAGTGAGGGGACAAATAAAATAACTTCTGTCTAATTGACAGGTTCTGTGACTTATTATTACCTCTTGCTTTTAATTGGCTGAGAAATCAAATACAAATACTGGACAATAACCAATAGGCTAATTTACTATATTTATTTCCTGTATTTTCCTAATGACAATTTTATGATTTGTTAATTCAACATCCCCCATTTTATCACAGAATAAGGTAGAAGATATATTTTATAGTGTAGTATCTATTGCCAAATGTAATAAATGCTATGTCAGTTAACACTACATTATTCAGAATCAGATGCTTTTTTATTACCTGGAGATGACTTGGAAAAACACACAAACCATATTGTCGCAATTATGCGTTTACTGTCTTCATGTTTTTTTGTATTCAGCTTAGCTACAGTAGAGATAGCTTTGGCTACAGCGATAGCTGGGTTCCTGCACGTCGTAAGTCTTAAGTTAATATTTCTATGAGGCCGTTTCGGACTTTCTGCGCGAGAGCACTATCCGGCTTCGAGTAGCCAATAAATGAAACATACACTACATGAGTGTTTACGTCTCGTTCCTGGCCGCATCACTGTCTTTACTGGATGTTTTTAGGGAGTATTTGCATTTATTCACATGCGATTGAATTAGTTACTCATATGCTGGACCGTCATGATTTGGCTAGTGCAGGACAATACTGAATGATGTGCATCAGAGGGGATTTAGAAATGGATACGGAATGCGGACTGATAAAGAAGTGGGCATTTGCCGTATACCTGCATGCTGCGTATACCCTCAACTACACCACTGCCTCTGTACCAACTTTGTGGTAGGCTACATTACAATTATAGGATAGGCCTATATTAATTATTTTTACCAGCTTGAAACTGCAGCAACATTTTGCGCTCATGACCGGCGCATATCGCGTTTTAAATGAATAGGCTACATTAAAATGTGATTACAGAATATTTCTGAATCATCCACCAAATTGTAATTTCCTCTTTATCTTGCGATTTAACAAATAATTAGGGAAAAAATAAAACACTTGGCATTAAGCTGAGTTAATGCCATTGATTGAGTTAATGCCACAAACATTGATTACCTTATAAATCGGAGTGAGCGAACATTATTTATTGATTTCATTATTATTATTATTTTGGATTGGTCAACTTTCCATTCCTTCTCTGCATGAGAGTCTTTAGAGTAGAGGTCTGCGCGGAACTGTTTTTTAAGTCCCGCTCCCGTGAGGTTATATGCCACAACCACCGGCGCCTGTGATATATTCACTCTTTGTTCGCCCGCTGTCCGTTTTGAATAATTTTCTTTCCGACCCGACCATTCCCGCTAAATTTAGATCTCACTTCCAGAATCAGACATTTAAATTTCCTCTACTGAAATAAAGAGATAGTCTAGCAAATGAAAGTGGAGTAGCCATATGCACAAAAGAGTATTTGCCATTTTATTCGTCTTGTCAAAAGTATTTTATTGACAGCAAAATGTTAAACAATTTTGTAAGACCCAAAATATTTTTATTGGATACAATTCGTTTAACATTTACAACACAATAGTTAATATAGTTGCAGAGAGAGAAAAAATAAAGGTTGTAGAAAAATGGCCTATTATAATTTTATTCGTCTTGTCAATATACTAAATTCGTTTAACATCTTGCTGTAAACACAGTAGCCTATGCTGTAAAAAGTGATAAGTTGACTTAAACTTAAAAAAAAAAATTCGAGGAATCCCCTGGACTTAATATTAATAAGTAACTGATAATTAAACTAAAAAAATTTAAGTGAACTTGACAGTTCAGTTAAATAATTTATTTTTATTTTGTATTTACTTAATAATTTTAAGGCCAGGGGTTTCCTCAATTTTTTAAGTTAAGTCAGCTTATCACTTTTTACAGTGTAGGAAATAAAAATAAAAAAACGCAGAGAAAAATAACTTGGTAGATAAATTCGACATCTGTCATATAAAATTATAGGCTAAGCAAAATATAAACACAATCGAGTTGAACATTCTTCAAGGACAGCGCATCCACACTTTGCTCCATCTTATTCTGGTCTGTCACTCATTGACAACGTGCCTGTTCTGTCTGCGGGCCGTATATTCACCACTGGTAGGCTAACCTTCTCTGAGTATCGTTGCACATGCTGCAAACAGACACCGCAAATAAAATGAAGCACTGGTTCATGCGTGCAGCACGCGCATAACAGTCAGGCTGTACTGCTGCTTGAAAAGAATAAAAGCAGATAATGCCTTGACTGGATCTTTGGTGTAAACTTGCAAACGCCCCCCTTGACCACCTGAACGCCCCCTTTTAAAAAATATTGCGCCCAGCGCCCCCCAATGCTCTTCGAACACCCCCTGGGGGGCGGTACTGCCCCTGTTGAGAAACAGTGGTCTAAATGAATCTACTCCACCAAGCTACTGTTATAAGCATGAGCCTCGTCAGACTGGTCGTGGCGGCGGTGTCACAACAATACATAGTGATATTCTCAATGTTACTCAGAAAACAGGATACATGTTTAACTCATTCTAAATACTTGCTTAATGTTACACTGTCAGATAAGCAAAATAAATCTGTCCTATCTCTTGCTCTTGCTACTGTGTACAGACCGCCAGGGCCATATACAGATTTTCTAAAAGAATTTGCAGATTTCCTCACAGACCTATTGGTTAATGTTGATAAAGCACTAAGTGTTGTAGATTTTAACATTCACGTTGATAATACAAATGATGTGTTGGGACTTGCGTTTACTGACCTAATAAACTACTTTGGTGTCAAGCAAAATGTCACCAGGCCCACGCATCGTTTTAATCATACACAAAATTTAATTATATCGCATGGAATTGATCATACTGATATAGATATCGTACCTCAAAGTGATGATGTTACTGACCATTTCCTTGTATCGTGCATGCTGCATATTAATGATTTTAACTATATGGCTCCGCGTTATCGTCCAGGCGGAACTATTGTTCCAGCCACTAAAGACAGATTCACCAATAACCTGCCTGATTTATCTCAGCTGCTCTGTGTACCCATAACTACAGATGAACTAGACAAAATTACTAGCAACATGGGAACTATCTTCTCTAATATGTTAGAAACTGTTGCCCCAATCAAATTAAAAAAGGTTAGAGAAATACGTGCTGCGCCATGGTACAACAGTTATACCCATTCTCTCAAGAAAGAAACTCGTAATCTTGAGAAAAACTAACTTTGGAGAAAAAATTACTTTTTCTCTTTAGAAGTCTTTAGAATTGCGTGGAAAAATAGTATGTCCAGCTATAGACAGGCTCTAAAAGCTGCCAGGACTGAGCCTATCTGCAAACTCATAGATAATAACCAAAACAATCCAAGGTTTTTATTTAGCACAGTGGCTCGATTAACAAATAAACAGGTGTCACCCGATCTAAATATTCCCTCACAGTTTAACAGTAATGACTATGAATTTCTTTACTGAAAAAAAGATAACATCAGAAATACAATAACAAATGTAGATTATACAGCGTCTAGTACTTCAGCTTCATTCATCGCACCCAAAGAAAAACTGCATTGCTTTACAACTATAGGACAGGATGAGCTAAATAAACTTATCACTGCATCTAAAAAAACAACATGTTTATTAGATCCTGCATCCACTAAATTATTGAAAGAGTTGTTACTTGTAGCAGAAGAACCGCTTCTCAATATTATTAACTCCTTGTTATCTTTAGATCACTTCCCAAAACCATTCAAGCTGGTGGTTATTAAGCCTCTTATTAAGAAACCAAAACTAGATCCTTGTGAACTGGCAAATTACAGGCCCATTTAATATCTTCCGTTTATGTCAAAAATTTCTGGCAGGTTTTAGGCCCCGCCATAGCACAGAAACTGCACTTGTTTTTTTGTTTTTTTTTATTGAATGCTATAAAGAACATACAAAACCAATGCCAGGGGTGAGTGCAATTAGAAATTCAGTTTGAAGTTACAAAATCATGAAAATATTATTCAAATGACACAATGAGATCGTTTTGAGGGCTTTGGAATTGTTGGATGTAAGAAGAGTATCCAGGTAAGATTTAAGGTCCTTACAGAAAACAGGAAAGTAGGGCTTAGCACCTTGAAACTTACATTTGTGCAAAAAGAATTTTGCAAGAAAAATGAATAAGTTTATCAGAAAATATTTGTCATTGTCTTCTTTAGTAAAGTTATGACAACCAAATAAGACATCTTTATATAACAAAAATAAACTGTGAAGAAAAAGCATGTACAAAAATTAAGAAATCCTTCCAAAATAAATTTGTATATGTACATTCCCAAAAAAGATGGGACATAGATTCATCTTCAGCCTCACAGAAAGAGCATAAAGAATCAATATCTGGAAACATTTTTTTCATATAAAGCTTAACAGGGTAAAAAAGATGAAGCAATTTGTACGAAACCTCCTTAACCTTATTAGTTATTAAATATTTAGATGACAAAGTCCACACTTTCTTCCATGGAATGTTATCGTATAGGCCATTCCAGTGGGATACAATATATGGGAGAGAATTTATCTCAGCCTGAAACAGTTGTCTAATTATTTTGTTACGACCGCAAGAGGGAGATAAAAAGCAAAGCTTCCCAATCATTGTATCAAAAGGATGAATCTTTAAAAAAGAAGACTGGGAACTAGTGGAGCCCTTGAGAAGAGTTATGGCCCCACAGGGAATGGCGTCCATTACAATGGCGAACTCTCGAGGAGTGACAGGAATATTATATTTATTTAGGAATTCAGAATAAGAATATAAGTAACCATCAGAGTTTAATAACTGAGAAACTAGAATAATATTATTATTGACCCAATTTGGGAAAAATAAGGATTTACTTTTATAAAGTATAACGCCATTATTCCAAATAAAATAACTATGAGGACTAAAATTATGTTTATAAATTAGATGCCACGCCAAAAGCACTTGTTTATGAAAATTTGATAATTTAAGGGTAATTTAGTGATATTGTAATTACATAACAATAAGAAAGGAAGACCTCCTACCTTAGAGAAATGATATTAGGAAGAATATTCCAAAATGAATCAGGATTTGTTAAATACTGCTTTAACCAATTTATCTTAAAAGTATTATTTAAAGAGGCAAAATCAAAAAAAAATTTAAGCCACCATATTCATATTTATTTATAACAACAGATTTCTTGACATAATGTCTTCTATGTTTCCACAGAAAGTCAAATAATATTCTATCAATTTCAGCACATACAGATGTATCTACGTAAAGAAAGAGCCGGGTAAGTCATTCTTGAAATACCCTCAGCTTTAGCGACGAGGGTTCGGCCTCTTAACGATAAATCTCTCTGTAACCATGAATTGAATTTCGATTTAGCTTTTCCAACAACTGGGTCAAAGTTTAATCTGCATCTGGCTTTATCATCCTTACATATAGACACACCAAGATAGGTCACTTGTGATTTAACTGGAATACTATAAAGAGAAGGAGAAGAACAAGTTTTAATAGCTAATAATTCGCATTTATCAAGATTTAGTTTTAAACCTGAGGCTTTAGAAAAACATTCAATGAGTTCGATAGCGACTGGAATTTGTGATTTATCTTTAAGAAACAAAGTAGTGTCATCGGCTAGCTGACTAATAAGTATATACTTATTGGCAACAGTAATACCTTGTAGAGCACTACTTGAAAGGGAAGAGGAAAGAAGTTGTGCAGCTATAAGAAATAAATAAGGCGAGACAGGGCAACCCTGACGAACACCTCTAGACAATTGAAATCTAGGAGATGTACCCCATTTAAGATTGATAGAGCAATTGGCGTTACTGTAGAGAGTTCATACAAATTTACAGAATGGATCACCAAATCCAAGCTTTTTGAGAGATAAGAGGATAAATTCGTGATTGAGAGAGTCAAATGCTTTGTAAAAATCTAAAAAGAGAATAAAACTGTCATCATTAATTAACTCAGAATAATCTAATAAATCTAAAACAAGTCGGATATTATTAGCTATATGTCTTTTTGGCATAAATCCTGATTGAGTCTCGTCAATAACAGAGTTTAAAACACTCTTAAGTCTTTTAGCTAGAATACAAGCTAATATTTTATAATCGTTATTGAGCAGACAGATAGGCCGCCAATTATCTATCAAGGAAGTATCCTTTTTAGGTTTAGGTATTAGAGTTAGTAGTCCTTGTGTTAAGCTTGGAGGCAGATTTTCTGACTGAATACTCTCCGAAAACATCTCTAGCAGGAATGGCGCCAATTCTTCCGCAAAGCATTTGTAAAATTCAGCCGTTAGGCCATCCGTACCGGGAGACTTGTTATTTTTAAGGCCTTCAATACCATAAATGATATCAGTAATATTTATATTTTTATCACAGGCAGACTGCTCATCTCTAGATATTACATTTGTTTTCTTTAAAGATTGAAAAAAAAGAGACGCAGATTCTTTACAATAATTAGATTTATAGAGTTCTGAATAGAAGTTACTACAGAAAGAGGCAATTTCCTTAGGATTATCTGTCAGTGTACCATTAACTTGTAATGAATTAATAGTAAGATTCTTAAAATTATGTTTTCCATTCTGAAAAATAAGCAGAGCTTTGCTCTCCTTGTTCTAACCATTTCCTCCTAGAACGAATATAGGAGCCGTCAGCTTTGTACTTATAGATATTATCTAGCTTAGATTGAAGCTCTGCAAGTTCTGTTAAATCAGCATCTGTTAAGTCTTCCTGAATTTTGCTCTGAAGTGTTATGATTTTTGAGATTACCTTTTCCTCTTCGTACCTTCTCTGTTTTGCCAAATTGCTGCTGAAATGCCTAACACACAATCCTATTTCATATTTTAATAACTCCCAGTTAGAACTAAATTTTTTGTCAGATGAAGCTATGGCCCATTAGTATTGAATCAAAATGGAAATTCTTTTTTCAATTCATCATGCTTAAGCAGAGGAGTTCATTTTCCAATAAGAAGCTCTAAAGCTAGTATTGGAGTGTCCTGTGGATAAAGGAGTAGAGGAGAATAGTGTGGTGGTCTGTTAAAGGTGAGGGAAGGATACTAACTGAAACATTAAAGTTTTTAAATGAGTATGGTACAAGACAGTAATCTAAACGAAAAGTCTTGAATGATTCTTGTTACTCCATGTGTACGATTTAATATTTGGAAAATTCTCTCTCCAGATATCGATTAAATCGAACTTCTCCATTAACATTTTCAATTTTGAGTTAGGGGAAGCAGACTTTCTAGGAGGAAATCTATCAAGATTGTTATCAGGCGCGATATTAAAATCTCCACCAATACAAATAAAAGCATCCGGAAATGTATTAGACCATAACAAAATTATTTCTCCTATCTCTTCAAACAACAGATCGTTTTCTCGGGAGGTATTATATCCATAAATGTTAGTCAATAATATAAAAATATTATTAACACAAATTAGTAGTAAAATAAAATGCCCTTAGGATCAATATAGTTCTGTAAGACTGAACCAGCAAAATGGTTTTCATTATCATTACACCAGCAGAATGCTCGGAACCATGAGCCATCCAAACCTCATTGCCCCATTGATTTTTCCAAAAGTAGAGTCATTGAACAAAGAGTGAGACTCCTGAAAAAATCAGTTTTAAAGGAGTTTAGCATACAGAAACAATGCTTTGCGCTTTACATTGTGACGTAGACCCCTGGCATTGAGAGAAACAATTGAGATAGACATACAAAACAGAACAAAAATAATAGAACCAACTTTGTTGAACCTTCTAAAGAGAAGTTGAATCAGTAGCTGACTAACAAAGTCAAATGGATCCACTCTTCGGCATTTATGCATTTAGTTACTCAGTACTTTCTTATACAACATACGAAGTTTCATCCACTTAAATTAAACAGGTATACCGTGCTAAGATGGATATATTTCAGATCCATCAACGAAGGCACGGGCTCCCATGAAGTGAGCCCTCTTCCCCTCCTTTCGAGCCTTTTCAACAGCGGGCCAAAGCAGCCTCCTTCTTTCCCGATCAGGCGCGATGAGATCCTCAGAGAAACGAATTTGATTGGTACGTAGAAACTCCGACGTCCTCGCTGCTTTCCACACTCCGTCCCTCGCCAATCATGAGGAAAACTGAATAATTATAGGACGAGGACGTGAACTATTTTGGAGCCTTCTTCCAATTCGGTGAACTGTGTCGATTTTGTCTGCTAGGCTGTGGCCTCCTTCAGGGAACGTAGCTTCACAGATACGGATGGACTCTGCTCTCACCTCCTCTTGTTCCTTCTCAGGTACACCTTGCAAACGCAGATTCCATCGACGGGAATATCTTTCCAGGTCAGAGAGACGTTGTTCGCAGAATCCCATCTTCTTCTCTTCGTTGTTCAATCTCGTCTCGAAATGATTAACTTTGTCTTTATTGTCATTTATTTCACTACATACAAAGTCCACTGTTTTTTTCAATCCTTCAATTTTAGTGCATTTTCACTCACCATTTTCTATGGTGTCGGAGCGGGTGTTAATTAGCTGAGAGGCGTTGCGATAACAGATGAGATGTCATCATCTGTCTTGCCCTTTTGGATGGAGGTTTAGCTGGGCTATCTGGAGGTGGCGTTTTAGCCCCGGACAGAGTTTCCCCGTAACGTTAGCTTTAACGCGTTAGATGCATAACTATGACAGTCCATCTTATCAGAATGCTGCGAATCGCAACATATCTCTTCTTCTGTCAGTGGTGACTTCATATTTGAATCTCAGGGTAGGTAGAAAGGTAGATGTAGATAATTTTACGCAAATATAGCTTGAAAGAATGATATGTATGCCGTTATAAAAGTTTGTCAGCAGAGCTCAGCAAAAGACAAGTTAGCAGGACGCCATCTTTTTCATTATACATGTTGCCCCTTGGTAATATTATTAGAAAATACAGGATTAGTTTCCATTGTTATGCTGATGACACTCAACTATATATCTCAACAATACCAGATGAAACTTCTAAACTATCTAAGCTAACAGAGTGTGTTAAAAATATAACGTTTTCTCCTATTAAATTAAGATAAGACAGAGATATTACTTATTGGACCTAAAAACAGTACACAGAATATCTTGGATCACAAGTTGCAACTAGATGTACTATTACTTAACAGGATGTACTATTACTTCCTCTACAGTCAAAAATCTGGGTTATATTAGACAGCAACCTATCTTTTGAAAATCATATTTCCCATGTTACAAAAACAGCATTCTTCCATCTTAGAAACATTGCCAAGCTACGGAATATGTTAAGTGTTTCTGATGCAGAAAAGTTAGTTCATGCATTCGTGACCTCTAGACTGGACTATTGTAATGCACTGCTAGGTGGTTGTCCTGCATCTTCAACAAACAAGCTACAGATAGTACAAAATGCTGTGGCTAGAGTCCTTATCAGGTCAAGAAAATATGATCATATTACTCCAATTTTACAGTCTCTCCACTGGCTACCAATTAAGTTCCGTGTCAGTTACAAAATATTATTACTTGCCTATAAGCCCCTAAATTATTTAGCTCCTGCATACCTAACTATGCATACCTAATACCTGCATACCTAACAATGTGCACATCTTATTGTTTTGCACTTTTTTATTTCATTGCACATTTTACTCTTATTTCTCTTTTTTTACCATATATATGCCCTTGTGTTGTACTTTATATCATTTTTATTCTTATTATTTTGCACTGTCCACTGAGCGAACCTGATTCGATTACATTTCACTTCTAATTATACCCTGTATAATTTATTATGTGACAAATAAAGAAACCTTGAAGTAATCTTCTATCACGCTACAATCCAACCCGCTCCCTAAGGTTGCAAAACTCTGGACTCTTGGTAGTACTTAGGATAGCAAAGTCCACTAAAGGAGGTAGAACTTTTTCATATTTGGGAAATGAATCCCACGGCGCAAGAAATCTGGTCGGGACAGCTGCGGCAATGCAGACCTAGGCTGCTGTGATGCAAGATTCTCGTTCGTTCGGTGCAAGCAGCTGCGTTCAGTTAATTGTAGTGTCCTCTAACTGAACAAAATAATTTTTATTACTATAAAAACAAATTACACGCGGTGGGCAAGTGAGCGGCTTAACACCGGTATCTAGGCCTGTCGCGATAGTCGATATATTGACACGATATATGGATATGGATCATTTTTGGTGCCGCGATATATTGCGACTGATAAATTTTTATAATTAAACATAATGATTATATTAATTTTACATAAAAATGAATATCACCAATATTTTAGTCGATCGCGCTACCTCTGTCATCTCGTCTGCTCTCTGGAGGCGGGGCTTAGCGGACAGCGACAGGTGAAGAGAAGGCGTGAACCCACTGCGTTATCAAGTGTTTCGTGACAACTACAGCCAGTTAGGAATAACAAGTCCCAATGGATTTGGTTTCAAAGCCGCAATCTTCAGCTCCGGTGTGGGAACATTTTGGCTTTAAGCCGAATGAGAGAGGAGAGCCAATTAACGTGAACGAGCCGGTATGTCGACTTTGTTTAAAAACAGTGGCAACGAAAAGAGGCAACACAACTAACCTAAAATCTCACTTAAAACATAACCATCCCACCCAGTTTTTCAATCTGGGAACAACAGCTGGAGCTGGAGAGGGGTCTTCCAGACAGTTATCTGTTACAGATGCCTTTTCCCGACAGTGGAAATATAAACGTGACAGCGCAAAATGGCGCACACTCACAGATAGCGTAACTCGCTATATAGCCAAAGAGATGCAGCCATTAAACACGGTCGAAAAACCAGCTTTTAAAAATATGCTGCAAACTTTTGACAAACAGTACAATTGCCAAAGAAAACGACATCTCCCAAACTGCCATTCCATCCTTGTACAACAAAGTAAAGATGACATTCTGAAGGAAATAAAAGACATCTCCTTTTACTCTGCCACTACAGATATGTGGTCAAGCTCAAATATGACCCCATATATGAGCTTGACCATACACTACATAACTGCTGACTGGACTCTGCAGACAAAGTGTTTAGAGACCAGATACATACCCCAGAACCACACTGCGGATGTACTTGCTGAAGCCCTTAAGTCTGCTTTAGCAGACTGGGAATTGGATGAGCGCAAAATGGCCTGTATAACTACAGACAATGGTGCTAACATTGTGGCTGCAATACGTAATCTTGGCTGGCCATGGCTCAATTGCTTTGGGCACAACCTCCATTTGGCTGTTTCCCATGGACTGGACAATAACAAGGATCGCACAGCGCGTGCCATGGGACTTTGTAGGAATCTTGTCAACACCTTCAACCTGAGCTGGCTAAAGAAGAGAGACCTGAGGAAGGCACAGACTGAAACCAATGTCCCCCAACACAATCTAGTACTGGTGAGTTATTATGATAACTTGTTATACAACACAAAATATTTAAAGGGTTAATATAAACTTAATCTTAAGTTTTTTTTTATTTATGACTTACTTTGAGGCCTGTTTGTATGTATTTATTAAATAATTGGTTACATTATAATAGCCATGTACAATTATTTGTGATTAAATAAGGAAATTTGAAAGTAGTATTTGTTGAATAATGTTAGAATAGACAAACTAATGAAAAAACAAACAAAAACAATGTTATCTTTTCCACAGGATGTCGCCACACGATGGGGCACCAAGCAAAAAATGATAGAGAGGGTGCTGGAGCAACTCCCAGCCATAAGACGTGTCCTGGTTGAAGATCGAAAACATGGCCACCTCAACCCAACCTGGCAGGATGTTTCTGTGTTGGAATCCATTAATGCAGCAATGAAGCCAGTGGCTGATTTCACGGATGTCCTCTCAGGGGAAAAATATGTCACTGTGTCCTCAGTAAAGCCTGTGTTGGAACTTCTTAAAGGCGAACTTTTATCACCAGACCCCAGTGACACTGCACTGACAGCAAACATAAAGGCAAACATGTGCAGGGTATTGACAGAGAAATACAGCCCATCTGAAATCCAAAACCTTCTGACAAAGGCCACCATCTTGGATCCAAGGTATCGTGGTACCATGGAGGATGCGGAGGTCTTGGATGATGTCAAAGAAAAGCTCTTGCAAGAACTACTAGGTATGAACAGGGAAGAAGGAAAAGAAGAAAGTGCCAGTAGTGAGAGCTGCGTTGAAGCTGCACGGGGAAATGAAGGATCTGAATTTGAACCCCCAGCAACCAAGAAGAAGAGGCTGTGTGACCTTCTCCAGAACAGAAGAACCCAACTTACATGTCACCAGACTCAGGCATCAATTCCAAAAAGAGTGCAGGCTGATGCAGAGCTGACTAAGTTCCTCCAGGAAGAAGCACTTGATGCATCATCTGATCCCTTGATGTGGTGGCGTGATAACCATGAAAGATTTCCCCTGTTAGCCAAGTTAGCACAAAAATACATGTGCATTTGTGCAACAAGCACTAGCTCAGAAAGAATGTTTAGCACAGCTGGTAACATTGCTACCCCAGAGAGATCCTGCCTTAAGCCCCACAAGGTAAACATGTTGGTGTTCCTTTCTCGGAATCTGCCTAACAATTAAAAATGGATCTGGTAGCAGATATGGCCTGTTGAGGCATCTATGCCTCTGTGTGAGACACTTTTAAAAGTCTAAACTGACTTTGTTAAACATGTTACTTTGTTTTGTTCTAGTTCTTGTTACCTTGCACAACAAAGGTGTATTTATTATTTATTTGTTTTATTTATTTAGCATATTCTTTTTTCTCATTCCGGTTCCAATGTCTAAATATTCTCTAAATATAAGAATAAAATGTTCTTTGTTCTTTGAAAGAGTGCACTTGCATTATTATGCTATTATATTGTCATACTGTAATTATATAATCAGTGAAATAAAATTGTCTTAAAATGACAATAATACCGTTTATCGCAATTAATCTTGGTGCAATATATCGCACAACAAAAAGTAGTTATCGTGACAGCCCTACCGGTATCACCGCCAACACCATCTATCGCCGCAAGCCTACATCATATATCGGCCATCGGCTGCCCTGATTTCTATATATCGGCATCGACCAGAGAAAAACCCATATCGATAGACCTCTAGTCATGATTGAACTAAAGTTTATTAAATGGACAACATATCATTACTTTGCCAAACAATGCTACATTTATTTGATAAAAAAACCTGTGAAATCGAAATCATGTACTGCATAAGTGTAATTTGAATTAACTTGAATTATCTCACTGACTGAACAACTCACTGAATCAATAGGAGTGGCCCTTGACTAGCTAAGTAATTTTGTGTGCAATAAACCAAAACTGTTACTGTTACCTGTACTTAAGGCTCACAAGACTTAAATCAGTATGATTTAATGGTTGTTCATTTGACAAGATTTGACATAGGTGTGTGTAGCTGGATTAGCAATCGAAATGGAGATGTTTACAGCTGGTATTAAGATGTGTTTTTGTCAATTTGATCATAAATGGACAATGCTTAACACAGGTCCGAACTTTGGGCTGGTCCAATTTTTTGATTGCCACTTCCAGAGGTAGTCAAAAATACTTTAGACCAGAAAGCTTCCATGTTGTAGACACTCATGTGGTTAAATGCTTTTGAACGGCCACTAAACACCACCTCCTCTCTGCCTACTGACCTAATCTTTAAAAAACATGGGACACGTTGTTGAAGTGGCACTAGTCAAACGGGATTTAAAATGTGTTATTGAAACTATTTAAAATCATCTGAAATCGTAAGTTTGGTGTGAAATTTAAAATTTAAAATTTAAAGCATGTTTTATACCATTCCTGATTCTAACACAACTCTTTCAGAGCAAAACTCCTGCTCTCTGTATCATTTTCCGTTGTCTCCGTTCACGTTCATGAGTAAATTGCAAGAGCTTATTTTGCAAAATTAGATCAAAAGCTCGGAAAAGGCGCACACATACAGTACACTCGCCCATAGACCCTCTCCTTATCGAACTGGAAAGGAAAATGGTTGAAAGTAGTCAAAAGAGATGGATTAAAAAAGCAGGTGCAAACAGGAATGTCTCCATTCTCTACTTGTGTTTTGGTAGATCGGATCACATCTTAATGACAGGTGTAAACAGGGCCTTAGACCAAAACGTCAAATCAACCAAAGTGTCTGTTTGATCGGACCAACAGAAAATGTTTGAAACTTGCTTCAAAATTATATTTGGCACAGAAACTCACGTTGAAAATTACACATTCAGAAGACCTCTTTGTTGTAATAACTTTCTTTTTTATAGGTACTTTCATTAATAAATCATTAGTATATAGTCCACTATATAACCCAGTATTAGTATACAGTGTGGTTCAGTGGGTGCTTTCTTAAAAAAAAGTATTAAAAGTATCATCAAGGCAGTGGAATTGTGGAAGTAGAATGGTTAAATTTCTGTCACAAATTGTATTGTTTTCTTACCTTGATCTTAAACTCCAACTGGGAATTTATGGTGTACATCATTTCTGTTCTTTCCATTGTACGAGCACCCTCATTACATTTCCTCACAAGCTACATATACACACACATACAGGAGAAAAATGTGATTATTAACTAAGACAACTTCTCAAACAACACTAGAAAACGTACAGTGGTAATTCTCAGCATTTCTCACCTTGCTGACAACATGAAGAGCTTTTTACATGCCTCATAAGGGGCTGAATCTGTGGGCGTCTTCTGGCATATGGTCTACAAGACAAAAACATTTTTATCAAAATGACCTTTGAACTGTTGGTGTTTGAGTACACAGTTTAATATGCTGTAAATCTAAAATAGACTTGCATCAGAACTTGTTTTCTGTTTGCACAACAGTTTTTGGTTTATTGTTCCTGAAGCTTTTCAAACATTTTATCTCTAATGGAGGGCTCTTAAAATGTTCTCACGCTTGTCTGATATTTTCCAGTTAGAGTTTCACTTGTTTCCGAGCTGTGGGAAGAAAACCAAACCCAGTATTATTATGCTCGGGAGAATCAGCCAGCCAAGCTGTGCTAAACTAGGAAACCCACTGCCAAGCTCAGGGGACCCACAAAGCGACAAAGAGATGGAAAAATGAGAGAGTGAGAAAGCAAGAAATGGTCTACTGGAAGGATGGCAATTAATGAAAACAAGAGTTGTGAGGATAGGGACGAAGTGGTGAAGTTTCATGGAGAAGTTTCTAGGTCATCTTTAGTGCAGCTTACTCCCTCACTTAATTTTACAAACACAATCCTCTTGAGAGGAAAAATACGATATTGAGGAAACAACACCAGCCCTTTTAAACCATGCCTGAAATACATTAAAAGAGCATCAAACCAACCCCTTTGTTTATGCTGAAATACTGTAGGAAATGTCTCAAGTAATAATAAATACATCTAAACAGAATTGCTACAGTTAAACAGGGAGGCCCTGAAAGCTAAAACTTGAATGAAACTGAAAGGACAGAAGAGAGTGTAAATTTGAGAGCAAAGTACGAAGAGAAAAGAAATTAAAACAAGAAGTAGCAGGAGATTATAATTGCCTTAATTTGATGTGTTATGTAACAGTGAACGTCCTTCAGGTCAGATTAAACCACATAATCAAAGCACAAGATGCATGTCAGAAGACTAAAAATCCAGTTACAAGAGAGCCAGATGTTTATGCCAGTATTAGCAGAGCTCAGGCTGGGTCTAAAGGGGAACTCGAGGGATAATGTCACTCACATCCATCAACAGGGGAAGCCGTGTGACTCTCTGCATGGGAAGGATGAGGAAGGAGATCATTGGAAGGTTCCGGCAGTCTGGGTGGGCCTCGATCCTTGTCAGTACCTCCTTAAAGGAGGGGCTTTTATTTCTGAAGGATAAATGGGCTGTTAAACTAGTGATTGACTGCAGTGTCATGTGATACCCATGATGTAAAAAAAAAACTATATCACTATGCAACAAATATAAATTTAACAAAAACTTAATTTCTAGTAATTGCCACTTTTATTCCTTATAATTACGACTTTATATCTTTCAGTTTGACTTTGAGACATCACAATTATAAGAAAGTGATTTCATAGCTCATGAAATCTCATAGCTCATAGTGACAAAATCTGTTGCAAATGTGACTGTTCCTCTAAGTCGCACCTCTGTCTCACGTGACTTTATATCTTACAATATATCTGCAACTTTACATCTGGGAGTTTGTTTTACTTAATAGTAATTATATCACACAACTGAAACTTTGTTTATCACATTTCTACTTTATATGCCACAACTGTGACTGATTCCTTAAAGGGATCATGATTTGAGAAATCAAATTTTCCTTGATATTTCTTTTTTTTTAGAA
The DNA here is from genome assembly GCA_027564155.1 of Gymnocypris eckloni scoliostomus. Lineage (NCBI taxonomy): Eukaryota > Metazoa > Chordata > Actinopteri > Cypriniformes > Cyprinidae > Gymnocypris > Gymnocypris eckloni. The sequence goes on from CM050423.1 coordinate 35,197,751, forward strand.
TCAGAATGAGCTTTGTTTATGTGTGTTTACACATACGATGAATTTGTTTTCGTGACAGAAGCTTCCACAGTGCAACAGAATGACAGTGAAAGTACAAAACAGATAATAAAAATAAGAATTAAAAAAATTGAACCAGTAAATAAGGGATAACAATATACAAATTGACAATTGTATGTACAGGTATTTAACAATAGACCATTGTTATGTGCAATTGAAATGTAGACAAAATATGTGTGTTAGATAAGTAAGTGTATAAGTGTATAAATAGTGTGTGTTCCACAATTATTGTCAAGTGTTCATGAGATGGATTGCCTGAGGGAAAAACGTTTCTGTGCCTGGCCGTTCTGGTGCTCAGAGCTCTGTAGGCCGACCAGACAGCAACAGTTCAACAAAGAGGATGTGCTGGATGTGAGGGGTCCAGAGTGATTTTTGCTAGCCTTTTGCTCAATCTGGATAAGTACAGTTATTGGAGAGTGGGAGGGTTGTACCAATGATTCGCTCAGCAGCACGGACTACCTCTGTAGTCTTCTTAGGTCAGATTTGGTAGCTGAGCTGAACCAGAGGACGATTCAATGATGGCGGAGTAGAACTGTTTTAGCAGCTCCTGTGGCAGGTTAAACTTCCTCAGCTGGCGAAGGAAGTACAACCTTTGCTGGGCCTTTTAACAATGGAGTCAATGTGAGTGTCCCACTTCAGGTCCTGGGAACCTGAATGACTCCACTGTCATTACAGTGCTGTTCATGATGGTGAGTGGGGGGAGAGCAGGAGGGTTTCTGCTGAAGTCCACGATCATCTCCACTGTTTTGAGCGTGTAGACCTCCAGGTTGTTAAGACTGCATCAGACATCCAGCTCATTAACCTGTCTGTAAGCTAGAGATGGCTCGATACAATAATTTTGGCTTCGGTACGATACCAGAATTTAATACCTCGGTATCGATACTAAATCGATACCATAGGTGACAAATAACCAGACTCAAAAAATAAGTGAACTGAAAAAAATGACAAGTGATTGATCATCATATACAGTGGGTACGGAAAGTATTCAGACCCCCTTAAATGTTTCACTCTTTGTTATATTGCAGCCATTTGCTAAAATCTTTTAAGTTCATTTTTTTCCCTCATTAATGTACACACAGCACCCGTATTGACAGAAAACACAGAATTGTTGACATTTTGCAGATTTATTAAAAAGAAAACTGAAATATCACATGGTCCTAAGTATTCAGACCCTTTGCTCAGTATTTAGTAGAAGCACCCTTTTGATTTAATACAGCCATGAGTCTTTTTGGGAAAGATGCAACAAGTTTTTCACACCTGAATTTGGGGATCCTCTGCCATTCCTCCTTGCAGATCCTCTCCAGTTCTGTCAGGTTGGATGGTAAACGTTGGTGGACAGCCATTTTTAGGTCTCTCCAGAGATGCTCAATTGGGTTTAAGTCAGGGCTCTGGCTGGGCCATTCAAGAACAGTCACGGAGTTGTTGTGAAGCCACTCCTTCGTTATTTTAGCTGTGTGCTTAGGGTCATTGTCTTGTTGGAAGGTAAACCTCGGCCCAGTCTGAGGTCCTGAGCACTCTGGAGAAGGTTTTCGTCCCAGGATATCCTTGTACCTGGCCGCATTCATCTTTCCCTCGATTGCAACCAGTCGTCCTGTCCCTGCAGCTGAAAAACACCCCCACAGCATGATGCTGCTGCCACCACCATGCTTCACTGTTGGGACTGTATTGGACAGGTGATGAGCAGTGCCTGGTTTTCTCCACATATACCGTTTAGAATTAAGGCCAAAAAATTCTATCTTGGTCTCATCAGACAAGAGAATCTTATTAGTCACCATCTTGGAGTCCTTCAGGTGTTTTTTAGCAAACTCCATGCGGGCTTTCATGTGTCTTGCACTGAGGAGAGGCTTCCGTCGGGTCACTCTGCCATAAAGCCCCGACTGGTGGAGGGCTGCAGTGATGGTTGACTTTCTACAACTTTCTCCCATCTTCCGAATGCATCTCTGGAGCTCAGCCACAGTGATCTTTGGGTTCTTCTTTACCTCTCTCACCAAGGCTCTTCTCCCCCAATAGCTCAGTTTGGCCGGACGGCCAGCTCTAGGAAGGGTTCTGGTCGTCCCAAACATCTTCCATTTAAGGATTATGGAGGCCACTGTGCTCTTAGGAACCTTAAGTGCAGCAGACATTTTTTTGTAACCTTGGCCAGATCTGTGCCTTGCCACAATTCTGTCTCTGAGCTCTTCAGGCAGTTCCTTTGACCTCATGATTCTCATTTGCTCTGACATGCACTGTGAGCTGTAAGGTCTTATATAGACAGTTGTGTGGCTTTCCTAATCAAGTCCAATCAGTATAATCAAACTCAGCTGGACTCAAATGAAGGTGTAGAACCATCTCAGAAGAAATGGACAGCACCTGAGCTAAATATATGAGTGTCACAGCAAAGGGTCTGAATACTTAGGACCATGTGATATTTCAGTTTTTCTTTTTTAATAAATCTCAACAAATGTCAACAATTCTGTGTTTTTCTGTCAATATGGGGTGCTGTGTGTACATTAATGAGGAAAAAAAATGAACTTAAATGATTTTAGCAAATGGCTGCAATATAACAAAGAGTGAAAAATTTAAGGGGGTCTGAATACTTTCCGTACCCACTGTATATAGTATTTATTAATCTTGGTTAATGTTAGGTATGTGTTTAATGCATAATGTTAACATACTAAACATATATTAGTAAACATTTATAATTTATAAATAATTATTTACCTACATTTATAAGTGCTTTAATAATGTCAATGCTGTTAATGAATTATAACAAATGTTTCTTTAAAGTGTTATTCTAACAGTCAAAGTAGGAGTGGGCGAAATGGCAAAAATATAATATCACTATTTTTTTAGAAATATCACAATTTCACGATTCTTTGTCATGTTGATTTTACTATTGTGTCTGAGCACTGCAGCCCAAATAATTTCCATAATAAAGACAAATCCTTTCAAGCTTACAAAATATAAAAACGTATGGTTGAAAAATAGACCAAAGTCGGCGAAGATAAAAAATCTTTGTCATTATTTTATCTTTGTTATTAAAAATAAGAACAAAGATAAACATAATATACAAATAAAACAAACAGTGCTTTATTTTCTGGTATATTAGGCATATTTATCAGGAGCATTCAATAAATTGAATGACCAAATATAAAAATAAAACACTATTTAGATTGATTCCTATTAAAGCAGCTGTATTATTTTTTCTGTCAAAAGTAGCGATTAATTTTTTCTCTTTGTGTTCTGTAGTGTTAGCATTAAATAATAATAATTCTGTCATAGTGTTGTATATTATACCATAATTTACTCCCTCGAGTTTAGTTTTAAACCTGAGTGAGTTTCTTTCTTCTGCTGAACATAAATGGTATTTTAAAGAACGTGGAAAACCAAACAGTTGCTGGTCCTCAGTGACTTCTATAGTATTGTTTTCCTTCTATCAAAGTCAATGTGGACCAGAAACTGTTTGGTTACCCACGTTCTTCAAAATACCTTATTTTGTGTTCAGCACAACAAAGAAATTAATACAGGTTTGGGACAACATGTGAGTGAGTAAATATAATGACAGAAATACAATTTTAGGGTGATCTATCCCTTTAATTACAGTCGGCTGCATGTTTAGTACTGTCCCTTTAAGACCTGCGTGCATCTAATATCCAGGCGTGTTGTCTCAGCCGTTTACTTTCATTTTAGACATAACCAACGGAGTCTATACATAAACCTTGTTGTGTTTTGATTGCGCTTTCCGTTTGCTCTGTTTTTTTAAACACTGAACTTCAAACTCATTTATGCCACATAGTTCATTCTTGAAGCAAACTTATGTCTATTTGGTGATTAGTTTTAGACCGCTGCTTGAATAAAAATGTGACGCGTCTGGTGTGTGTGATACCCGTGACTTCTCCAAGACGCAGCGCTGTGCTTTTGCACAGTGTGTCACTTGCATATTTGTTTATATTTTGATTAGATCATCATGCAGTGTTCTAAAATAGCAGCAAATAAAATGTGAGAGTACACATACAATATTAATAACCTGTGCATGTCATTTTAATATGGCCTTGTGTAGGTATTTGAAGATGGCCATCTTTAAGCATGACTGTTGAAATGAAATGGTAATACTTAACAATAAGAGTCCATTTGTAACATTAATGAAAGCTGTAAAAGAATTGTTCTTTGTTAGTTTGTTCATTTAATTTAAACATTTACTCTTACTAATAGGCTTAATTAAAAAAAAATAAAGTTTCTTCTTTTAACATTTGTAAGCTATGAAATAACTTTAATAATCAATATAGTAATTAATATTAATAATACATTTGTAATCATTTATAAAGTATTGTTCAGAACTGTTACTGCTTTTTTTTTTTAAATAGTAAAGCTCTATTTAGTTTTCATTCAGTATCCATTTTAAAAACTATCGGTTGATTAATCGGTATCGGCCAGTGTGTTCCAACCTAGCTATCGGTATCGGTTAAATCCACTATCGGTCGACCTCTAGTTTTGACCGTATCGGCTCAAAAGATCATTTAAAGACAACTGATCTTAGTTCAGTTATCAGGTGCTGTTAGGCAGGCTTTTCCGCACGCTCTTCAGGTGTACGGGCTCGTTGAATTAAAAATTTAAGCGGAAAGCCTTTAAAACACGCAAAAAATTTGTGAATAAAACTTACACTTATGAATTTATGATGCACTTACTAACCTGTCGATCTCTAATTCTCAGAAAAGATCAGGATGAGCAAGCGACAAATGCTTAGCCAGATTGGATGTGTTGCCTCCTGTGGTCAGTTTGTTCACCTTTATCATCTGTTTTGTATGCAAAGTAATGCCATATTTCACTTCTAATGTTCTCTTCATTTGTTTGTTTCGGGCGGCGTTGATAGTTTAATCTGTTTGATCCATCGTGTTGTTCACTTGTTCTGTTGTCACTGGATGCGCAGCGTATGAAATACTGAATTGTGCAAAATTATGATATCATAACCATTTGAAATATAATAGATACTGGCAATTTTACAGTACCGGTATACTGCGCATCCCTACTGTAAGCAGACTCGTCACCGTCCTGAATGAGGCAGATAAGTGTGGTGTCGTCTGCAAACTTCAGGAGCTTGACAGAGGGGTCTTTAGATGTGCAGTCATTGGACTTCGCACAGTTTCAGTGATCTGTTGAAGATCTGTGTGAAGATGGGGCCAGCTGGTCAGCACAGGACTTCAGACAGACTGGTGTAACACAATCTGGGCCTGGTGCTTTCTTTCTCTTCTGCTTCCGGAAGACCTGGCACACATCGTCTTCGCTGATCTAAATTGCAGGTGTGGGTGCGAGGAGGGTTGCTGGAGGTGTTAATGGTTGTGTGGAGATGTGTTCAGAGCGGGTGTGGGGTGTTTGTTCAAACCTGCAGTAGAACTCATTCAGATCGCCTGCCAGTTGTTGATTCTCCATAGTTCTGGGGGATGGTGTCTTGTAGTTGGTAATCTCTTTTAGACCTTTCCACACTGATGCTGAGTCACTGGAAGAGAATTGAATCCTTATTGTTCCAAAATAATTCCTCTTTGCCACTCTGATCTCCTATTCTAGAGTGTATTTCCTGTTTATACAAGACTTGCCACCTTCCTGTAAGCATCTTCTTTGGCCTGACGAAGCTGTCTGAGTTTTGCAGGGAACCATGGTTTGTCGTTGTTGTAGGTTAAATGAGTCCTGGTAGGAATGCACATATCCTCACAGAAACTGATATAAGATGTTACAGTCTCTGTGAGTTTGTCCAGATCGTTTGCAGCAGCCTCAAAAACACTCCAATCAGTAAGGTCGAAATAGGCTTGTAAAACCCAAGCCTTAATAGAGGTTTAACAGTCCTTAATAGAGGTTTAGCTGATTTTAGTTTCTGCCTGTAGGTCGGTATAAGATGCACTAAACAATGATCAGAGAGTCCTAAAGCTACCCGTGGGACAGAGTGATGTAATCCAACATACTACTGTAATCCAATATACTACTGTCTCTGGTAGGACATGTAACATGCTGTCTGTATTTTGGCAGTTCACGGGAGAGATTTGCTTAATTAAAGTCCTCGAGAATGATTAAAACTGAGTCTGGGTGTTGTTGTTTTATGTCTGTGTTCTGATCAGTGAGTTTCTGTAAAGCTGAGCACACCTGCATTTGCGGTGGAATGTAAACACTCATGAGAATGAACAAGCAAAACTCCCACGGAGAGTAGAAAGGCTTACAGTTAATGAAGAGCACTTCTAGATCGGAACAGCACATCTTCTTTAACACGGTTACATCTGTACACCATTTTTCGTTGATGTAAAAGCATGACCCGCCGCCACGCGATTTCCCCCGTTGATTCTGCGTCGCAATCTGCTCTAAACAGCTGAAAGCCCAGCAGACTTAACGCGCTGTTTTGGAATAGCGTCATTCAGCCGTGTTTCAGTGAAACGGAGCAGCAGAGTTTAAGAAATCCTTATTTGTCCGGGAAATCAGAAACAGTTTGTCTGTTTTGTTGGGTGGAGATCGGAGATTCGCTAGATGGATGTTAGGCAGTGCTGTCCCAAATCTGCATTGTCTGAGCTTCAAGAGCACGCCGGCTCACTTCCCCCATCTGCGTGTCCTGAAGCGTCTGAACAGAACCGTTGCTCCGCCAACTACAATGTCCAGCAAAACATCAGAATAGTCGAAAACCGGTGAAATATCGGGTGGTGTGTACTGCAGAATGTCCAGCCATTTTTTCTCTGGTAAATCTGATTACAGGGGTATACTGTAACTAAAGGCAGGACAAACTAACAAAAACATAAAATCAACTGCGGACGACTCCACGGAGGCTGCCATCAGCGGCGCCATCTATGTGACATAATTTGTAAGAAGTTATTGTACTATAAAAACATTCTGTATGTTTCAGAGCTCAAAACTTCCTCAGTCCAAAAACATATTTTATTAAAAGCAAGCTCAGAAAACAAATTATTTCAGATTTGGTCACTTTGTGATGTAATAGTGCAACGAAAGCACCCCCTCTGCAGAATTAGATCAACACCTACTTCTATATTATCATGTCTTTGGCCCCATCCACTGGTGTGAGAAATACAGAATTACTGGACTAAAAATAACTATCTTCCAAATAATTGTATTCCTAGGAAAGTGGTTATTTATTCTCAACTATGTGGATGACTCAGTAGAGATTTATCTGCCTTACGCTTTCTGGGTCTGCGGAAATTTCAGTTGCATCGCTGTCTATGCAGGGTCAGACAGCTCTTATATTTAATCAAAAATAACTTAATTTGTGTTCCAAAGATGAACAAAGGTCTTATGGGTTTGGATCGATGTGAGTGGGAGTAATTAATGACATAATTTTCATTTATGGGTGAACTATCCCTTTAATATCTCACAATGTGATCTCGTAACTAACACTTTCATTTCTAGCAATGTGACTTTTAATTTAATCTCTTATTTAATATATTTTTTCTCATTTTAAAGTTAATTTCATAACTACACCCTTTTTATTTTTACTCTGAGGCAGAAAATACCTTCCACAGAAATCTGATCTCTGTGAAGAAAAAGTTTTATATCTTCAGGGCTAAATGATAAAAGCCAGACGTGACTTTCAGTCGAAGCAGAGACAGCCTCTGTGTATGTGTGCTGTACTCACAGAAGCCTTTGCAGGGTTCTCTGCTGGTACACTTCATTCGAGCAGTATGTCACATAGGGGTCAAAGTTTGACTGGGCGTGCCTTAAAATTATGTCACTTATGTCATCAATTACAATGTTCTGCTGGTGCCGATCCTCAAGTTCCTTAAAGAACCTGGAGGGAGAAACAGGAGGTAAACAATTGCATGAAACCAAGAACATGTCTGGCATGCCTCACATAACATCAACACGAGTCCAAGCCGATGCAGGGAGCACCCTGTTTTAGTCATTACACATGCACAAACACGCACACACATACACATATGCAACTAGGGCTGGGCGATATGGCCCAAAAATTATACAATATTTTTTTTAATATCAGTCGATATCGATAATTATCACGATAAATGTCAAATCTTTATTGCTTTCAAGTTTAAAGCCAGATTTTTGCTCCAAAGTGAAAGTTGTAGAAACCAGACCTTATTTTCCTTAACACAATAAATATCTAAATAAATGAAAAAAGATTCTTAGTTTCTGCATGTTCTAATGAGTGATATTGTTTCAAATCAAGAAACAGGTTTGGGTTGCCTCATAATATTAATAATAATACAACTTTTTTTGTCTCTTAGATATGCACATTTGATTGTAGCTTGAGTTAGGGTGCAGAGGTACATTTTTGTTCATTATCAATATCAGTAACATCTGTAAAAAAAAAAAAAAAAATTGTATTATTATTTATTATTTAAATGTATTTTTTATTAAGCATTGGTAGCATAGTAGCATACATTTACTTCACGATAAACAGTTAAAACCACACATATAGCACCTCAATAGCATGGTAAAAATATAACTATATGGTTTTTAGGTAGCCTATTTTTATGAAAAACAGTAGTGTAAAACCATTCAGTATAAATGCACACGTTATAGCTGCCTTAACCACATATACTTACTATAATTATATACCATTACTCCTGTAATAAAATTCTGTGTGAATATCCCACATTTCTGCCACAATACCATAGTGCAGTGAGTGTTACTACAGTAAATCCATGGTAAATAATGGCGATGTGTAGATTGAAAAGCCTTCTGACTGTCTCGTTGCACACAGTTTTTCTCCTGTTCGCCTTGTGTTCTTCACTGTATTCAAGCGTTTCACATTAGGCGCGTTCGACTTTAAGCGGCGCTGCACAGAATTGTCAGTGTATGATATCAAAGTACCGCGAGAGCGATAAGAGAGCAGATGGATCATATGCTTTCGAATGGCTCTCGCGGTACTTTGATGTCATACACTGACCATTCTGCGCAGCACCGCTTAAATTCAAACGCGCCTACTGACTGGATCTCACAGCGCTGCTTAGTGTTCACGTGACCGAGTAAACGCATCTGCTCTAGTGAGCTCGCGCCGCGCTTGGCAGTTTGAACTGTGATCCGAGCAGATAAGCTGTCCGTGTGACTCGATTCAAATGAGTCATGCGGTTTCGTTCTGCTTTTGGTGCATAAACATTATATCGAACATTTATAGAACTCTCATATCGTTTTATCGAGGAAAATTATATTGTGATGATGATAATTATCGTTATCGAATTATCGCCCAGCCCTATATGCAACACGTACAAAGCCAGGAAGGTGTTCTAATTACCTCCTTTCTCAGGCCTATGATCACATCAGAGCACAGGATGTCCCAAAGCCCCTCAAATGACCAAGCAGGGATGGCAGCATGAAAATCATACACACATGCTCTTCCTGACAGGACACACACTAGTAGTAAGTACCATACACCACCTGTCAAAATGATTGATGACAGGTGGGCGGGGCTTCCGGTATAGGGGCGGGACTTCCGGTATAAGGCGGGACTTCCGGTATATAGGCGGGACTTCCTGTATAAGGCGGGACTTCCTGTATAGGCGGGACTTCCTGTATAGGCGGGACTTCCTGTTTAATAAATCATGTTATTGACAGTAGGTTTTGATGATTTTGACAGGTGGTTTTGATGGTTTTGATGTTTTGACAGCAGGTTTTGATGGTTTTGATGTTTTGACAGCAGGTTTTGATGTTTTTGATGATTTTGACAGGTGGTTTTTGTTTTTGAAGGCTGTATAATAAATGACAGCAGGTTTTGATGTTTTTGATGATTTTGACAGGTGGTTTTGATGGTTTTGATGGTTTTGACAGCAGGTTTTGATGGTTTTGATGTTTTGACAGTAGGTTTTGATGTTTTGATGATTTTGATAGGTGGTTTTTGTTTTTGAAGGATGTATAATAAATGACAGCAGGTTTTGATGTTTTTGATGATTTTGACAGTTGGTTTTGATGGTTTTGATGTTTTGACAGCAGGTTTTGATGGTTTTGATGTTTTGACAGTAGGTTTAGATGTTTTGATGATTTTGACAGGTGGTTTTGTTTTTGAAGGATGTATAATAAATGACAGCAGGTTTTGATGTTTTTGATGATTTTGACAGGTGGTTTTGATGGTTTTGATGTTTTGACAGCAGGTTTTGATGTTTTGATGATTTTGACAGCAGGTTTTGATGTTTTGATGATATAGACAGAAGGTTTTTGTTTTGAAGGCTGTATTTTAAATCATGTTATCATGACAGTAGGTTTTGTCCTTTGAAGGCGCTGTTATCAGGAAATTCCTCCCACCGCTCCCCATAGCGTATCTGGGTCTGTGCTGTGAAAAACTGTGAAGACTGTTCACAGCTGTGAACAAAAGTTGATTGTTTATAAAATCGCTACTAAAAATCCACTGAACATTATTTCAGTTTTAAAAGTTTAACAACACGTTACTTTATTTACTAGTTGTTTTGTCAATCTTACAAACGTTATAACGTTTAAAATGTACGATCTGATATAAACTATAAATGTTTTGACACGCTTAAGACTTCTAGGGTTATATAAGGTGTTAGAGTGCGTGCGTGGAGACATTGAAATGCGAAACCGTGTTAAGCGGGAACAAAGTTTTTTATTAAAGTAATTTTTCATACACAACAATGTCACGGAAAAACTTCAAAACAAGAAAGTCAGAGTATATCATTTATAAAAGAGTACAAAAATAGACGACGTAAACCAAATAAGAGTCAAACAGCGTTAATAGAAAACAATAAAGACAAAGAAAACTAGGATTCGAATGTGGATAAGCTAAAAAGGTTAACTTGTTTTATATTAAACAAGTTTTAATATAAAGAAAATCGACGTATATACACGTAAAATAAGCAATGTTTTTATTTTCCAGAAAGCGCTGTTTAAAATGATGTAAAATACTGATTGTAAGAAAACAAATAAAAATGAAGACAGGTTATTTAAACAACTAAGACAATATTAACATTAAATAATATAGAGTAACCTTACTTACTGTGGTATAAAATAAATATCAAGCCGTTAAAAGATCGTTTGTCAGAAGTTTGTAATATTACAATTTAAAACTAGTTAGTTTGACAATGAAAATAAAAATATAACTTTTAAAAAGACAGAAGTTGTCACAAGAAAAGCTGGGAAACAAGGAAAAATAACAAGTGCATCCAGCCGTTGTCCAAAAGAAGGTAATCTCAGAGACAAAAGATAAGTCTATCATAACTTAGCTGAAGGTAAAAGTTAAACAAAGAAAAAGTCCCCGATGAGAAGTCCGCGTGTCCGTTTCAAACACAGAATGGCGAGACATCCGGTTCCAGGCAGACCACGCCCTACGCTCCATCCCTAGATCCGGACGAGGAGGACCAAAACTGAGATTTAAAAGTTTAATCCATGACTGTTTTAAAACATTAAAGTTAATTTTAATAAGTCTTTTACATGTCTTAATTCAACATCATTCACCTAAATCTTTTCACTTTAAAAATAGTTTAGTTTTACTTTTAAACAAACAAGTCCTAGCCTCTGGGGAAAGTTTGTTTAACAACACATTTTCCTTTATTTACTCTTTGCTTTTTGTCAATCTTACGATACGTTATAACAGCTAAAACGCAGGTATGCACATACAAATATTTAACAGGAATGAAACCAAATCAATAACTCTCTGATTTTCTTGTCATAAGACTTGTTATCATTTGAAATCTGGCGTGCAGCATGTAAGCGTTTTTTTTTACATCACACGAGATGCAGATATTTCATCTCAAGCAATGCAACGAAGTTAAGGCAGTCGTGTCAATATCACATTTCACGCAGCACGAGATGCCAGTGAAGTTTTTAGTCAGGCGATAAAAGCAACACCGTTGGATCAATTTATGACACAGTTTTGGAGGAAGCGCAGGGCACACACATACGCACACGAGCGCTTAGACTTTTATGATGTCTCATACAAAACTTTTACAAATAAATAACTTTCTTAGAATCACGCTGAATATATCTACAAGATGACGAAAAGTATGATTAAACAATGATATAACTATTGTTTAACAAATATCATTCTAACAAAATGTAAAACCTAAAACCATGAATCTCTAACCTAACTAATCTTTACAACAGATTAGACTTTCTTTCTCGCTTAATAAACTGCGTTATTAACCGTAAGGAGTTAAATGCAGCATGCTTTATTGCATTCAAATAAAAACAACAACCGATCTATATAGGTTTATTCGACTGAGCTTTGATAAAATAACTGATGTAAGAAACATGCAAATATTCGACAAGGTTTATCAAACTGGTGTGTCAGGTGATTTGCATTGTTGTACATATCTCGCCTATACAGTTTTGTTAAGATGTTTAACATCTGTAAAAAATAGTCTAAAAGTCATCTTTTAGCTTCCACATAGGAATTATGTCCACACTCAACGGTTTTGTGTAACAGAGTCCAGAGACAAATGAAAATAAATGTGTGAAAGACTGATGACAGGAAGAGCTACAGACTAAAAGCTTCAGATTTTATTAAAACAATCGGCGTGTGCATTTTCTCTTGAATAGGTATGTATGCAGTAACCAGTGTGTACACGAATATTTATAATACATAACCGCATAATTCAGTGATTCTATCAAATGAATCATTCATTTTAAAGTCAGATTTGATTTCTCGTCAAAACACAAAACTTTTTAAAAACGTTAAAACTTTCTTACGACTTTTTAATTATGTCGAATGAACAAATGAATATAGGGTTATGTTTTTAGTTCGGGATGTTTGCACGTTAATCACATCATTAACCTAAAACATTTTCATTCAAACTCTCTCTTGGCGCACACGGCACACAACTGCCAACAACATCCATAACTTGGTTTTATCATTCGGCTGTAGCTGAAACTCGATAACGCGTTCAATTTATGCATCATCGCAGCTATATATCCTGGAAGAGCTCCTTGAGCTGTTTAACTGTAGAAAATGTAAACAATGACGCGTAAAACTAGATCGACAGACCGAGTGTATGCGCTCCTAAAACAGGCCTGGAACCATTTGAACCATTCTAACACTAAGTGTGTCCGGCTGAAAATGTGTTATAGTACAGCAGTAAAACACTGGACGTGCGACGACCAAATAACTACAAGTCCTACTTAAAATCTACAATGAAACTGTGACCTAACAGTGTTTAAAATACTGGACATGCAGTTAGATGAAGACACGCAGAGTTGGTTAACACAACGAAATATGTCATGAAGCATACGTATAACACGACAAGCGTTCTGCAGGACTGAATGACTGACACCACACACACACACACACACACACACACACACACAAACCAAATCGTTACGCTATTTCACGAAAATGACGGGTGGTCAATTTCGACATACACGTCAAGCCTGTTTACCATAAGCATGTTCTTCTTATACATTTTAACAATTATTTTAACAAATATTTTCGTTTCCAAAAGATACAAACGTTGTCGTACAAATGTTGCAGGCCTTTCAGGTCAGCGAACAATACCAGCATATACATCGGACTACAAACATGGTTGCCACGAATCCATACATATACAAACGGTCTATACGCGACAGATCTCTAAATCGTCAGACTTTTGGTTATCGCACGTTCGGATACCCTATATAGAAAGACTCGTATTACAAGCGCTTTTACAAAGTATACGCTTCTTTTGCCTGGCGATGTTACAAACCCCATTTTTGCGAGATCTACACGTCTGTAGAAATAATTAACAGGTCTTATAAAATCATTGATTTGACTTAACTTTAAAACACAATCCGCAGCGAACGATAAATCAGACGCTCTTAAAATCGATAGTGCACAAAACGTGTAAAGGGGATGATGATCGCAGGAAAACAATTTAAGGGTGCTACACACAGGTGAGTGGGTCTGCACAAGCCACCTGTAGTAACACACTCTCCTCTAGTCGCACTAGACACTTTCACACACTATTGTGTGTACATAATCCCACAAAAGACTGATTGTAATATATGACTGATATATGTATGTTTACAGGCACACCACAAATCACCCTACACGTTTCCCAGCCAGCTGCTTAAATGTCTCTCTTTTTGCACATGTACACTATTTGAGTCATCTACACAGTTGTGGAGTTTGTATTTTTAGTTTATTTATAGGTAACCATTTGTATATATATATATATACACACAGCATCTGTATAGTCAAAGCTGACAGTAGGTTTATACTGTTTTACTTTGTGTTGTATATCTGTATTCATGTAGCACCGTGGTCCAGCGTGGCACGACATTTCGTCCCGCTGTATGTCCACAGATGTAGCGGGATGACAATAAAGATAGGGCGTATGTCAGTGTATGTCAAGATAGTGACATACACTTGACTTAGCGACACATTAACGTGATATTTGGGTCGTGTCTTACACAATTGTGTGTTACTTAATGTTTTTATGCCGTTTTCATATAAAATATAACAGTCTGTTACCAATTTAGATGTGTTTATTATGAAATCACACAAAGAACCACTGAAGAACGTACTGTTTGCTAACACGGAATTAATTAAAATAATACTCTGTGCTCATTTAACGGTATATTTACAGTATGTTGAACGTAATACAGTTAAACAGGAGCATTGAAACATTAAAACCTATTAAACAGTTGTTTCAATACAAACATAATTTATCAAATACTATTAAACTATTGAATTTTGGACACCTTAAAACACTTTATTCAATCAAAAACCTGTCCCAAAAGACAGGCGGCCAAATCTTCAACGATTACTGAGCGGACGGAGTTTATGCAAAAGACAAAATAATTATTCTTCGTCACAATAACATACCCGTTCGATAAATTTGATAACCTTACTGTAGATTTTCTCAATATTCTTTATTCTAGTTATTGTTTTCCTCTTATTAATAAACCCACAAGAGTTAAATAAAATTCAACAGCTTACAAATTTACATAAAATCTGATGTTTTATATTCAGACTTGTCTGATCATTTTCTGATATACCTATCGTTATTCTATAATTAGGGCTAACAGGATGGAACTCTCAAAAGAAAGACGTCCCAAAATAAAAGTCATTTGTTTAGTCTTAAGCAGTGTCATGTAGAGGATCCGTTATTTAATTGATCGATAAAAACTGTTATTTTGCCGTATTTCTTTTGAGAGTTCCATCCTGTTAGCCCTAATTATAGAATAACGATAGGTATATCAGAAAATGATCAGACAAGTCTGAATATAAAACATCAGATTTTATATTCAATTTGTAAGCTGTTGAATTTTATTTAACTCTTGTGGGTTTATTAATAAGAGGAAAACAATAACTAGAATAAAGAATATTGAGAAAATCTACAGTAAGGTTATCAAATTTATCGGAACGGGTATGTTATTGTGACTTAAGAATAATTATTTTGTCTTTTGCATAAACTCCGTCTGCCTCAGTAATCGTTGAAGATTTGGCCGCCTGTCTTTTGGGACAGGTTTTTGATTGAATAAAGTGTTTTAAGGTGTCCAAAATTCAATAGTTTAATAGTATTTGATAAATTATGTTTGTATTGAAACAACTGTTTAATAGGTTTTTAATGTTTCAATGCTCCTGTTTAACTGTATTACGCTCAACATACTGTAAATATACCGTTAAATGAGCACAGAGTATTATTTTAATTAATTCCGTGTTAGCAAACAGTACGCTCTTCAGTGGTTCTTTGTGTGATTTCATAATAAACACATCTAAATTGGTAACAGACTGTTATATTTTATATGAAAACGGCATGAAAAACGTTATAACACACAATTGTGTAAGACACGACCCGAAATATCACGTTAATGTCGCTACAGTCAAGTGTATGTCACTATCTTGACATACACTGACATACGCCCTATCTTTATTGTCATCCCACATCTAGGACATACAGCGGGACGAAATGTCGTACACGCTGGACCACGGTGCTACATGAATACAGATATACAAAACAAAGTAAAACAGTATAAACCTACTGTCAGCTTTGACTATACAGATGCTGTGTGTATATATATATATACAAATGGTTACCTATAAATAAACTAAAAATACAAACTCCACAACTGTGTAGATGACTCAAATAGTGTACATGTGCAAAAAGAGAGACATTTAAGCAGCTGGCTGGGAAACGGTGTAGGGTGATTTGCGGTGTACGGGCCTGTAAACATACATATATCAGTCATATATTACAATCGGTCTTTTGTGGGATTATGTACACACATAGTGTGTGAAAGTGTCTAGTGCGACTAGAGGAGAGTGTGTTACTACAGGTGGCTTGTGCAGACCCACTCACCTGTGTGTAGCACCCTTAAATTGTTTTCCTGCGATCATCCGCCTTTTACAAATGCTTTGTGCACTATCGATTTTAAGAGCCGCCTGATTTATCGCTCGGCGGATTGTGTTTTAAAGTTAAGTCAAATCAATGATTTTATAAGACCTGTTAATTATTTCTACAGACGTAGATCTCGCAAAATGGGGTTTGTAACATCGCCAGGCAAAAGAAGCGATACTTTGTAAAAAGCGTTGGTAATACGAGTCTTTCTATATAGGGTATCCGAACGCACGATAACCAAAAGTCTGACGATTTAGAGATCTGTCGCAGATAGACCGCTTTTGTATATGTATGGATTCGTGGCAACCATGTTTGTAGTCCGATGTATATGTTGGTATTGTAGTTCGCTGACCTGAAAGGCCTGCAACATTTGTACGACAACGCTTTGTATCTTTGTGGAAACGAAAATATTTGTTAAAATAATTGTTAAAAATGTATAAGAAGAACATGCTTATGGTAAACAGACTTGACGTGGTATGTCGAAATTGACCACCCGTCATTTCGTGAAATAGCGAACGATTTGGTTGTGTGTGTGTGTGTGTGTGTGTGTGTGTGTGTGTGTGTGTGTGTGTGTGTGTGTGTGTTCAGTCAGTCAGTCCTGCAGAACGCTTGTCGTGTTATACGATGCTTCATGACATATTTCGTTGTGTTAACCAACTCATGCGTGTCTTCATCTAACTGCACGTGTCCAGTATTTTAAACACTGTTAGGTCACACGTATATTTTCTAGTTTCATTGTAGATTTTAAGTAGGACTTGTAGTTATTTGGTCGTTCGCACGCCCAGTGTTTTACTGCTGTACTATAACACATTTTCAGTCCGGACACACTTAGTGTTAGAATGGTTCGAAATGGTTCCAGGCCTGTTTTAGGCACGCATACACTCGGTCTGTCGATCTAGTTTTACGCGTCATTGTTTACATTTTCTACAGTTAAACAGCTCAAGGAGCTCTTCCAGGATATATAGCTGCGATGATGCATAAATTGAACGCGTTATCGAGTTTCAGCTACAGCCGAATGATAAAACCAAGTTATGGATGTTGTTGGCAGTTGTGTGTGTGCGGCCAAGAGAGAGTTTGAATGAAAATGTTTTAGGTTAATGATGTGATTAACGTGCAAACATCCCGAACTAAAACATAACCCTATATTTAACATTTACATTCGACATAATTAAAAAGTCGTAAGAAAGTTTTAACGCTTTTAAAAGTTTTGTGTTTTGACGAGAAATCAAATCTGACTTTAAAATGAATGATTCATTTGATAGAATCACTGAATTATGCGGTTATGTATTATAAATATTCGTGTACACACTGGTTACTGCATACATACCTATTCAAGAGAAAATGCACACGCCGATTGTTTTAATAAAATCTGAAGCTTTTAGTCTGTAGCTCTTCCTGTCATCAGTCTTTCACACATTTTATTTTCATTTGTCTCTGGACTCTGTTACACAAAACCGTTGAGTGTGGACATAATTCCTATGTGGAAGCTAAAAGATGACTTTTAGACTATTTTTACAGATGTTAAACATCTTAACAAAACTGTATAGGCGTAGATATGTACAACAATGCAAATCACCTGACACACCAGTTTGATAAACCTTGTCGAATATTTGCATGTTTCTTACATCAGTTATTTTATCAAAGCTCAGTCGAATAAACCTATATAGATCGGTTGTTGTTTTTATTTGAATGCAATAAAGCATGCTGCATTTAACTCCTTACGGTTAATAACGCAGTTTATTAAGCGAGAAAGAAAGTCTAATCTGTTGTAAAATTAGTTAGGTTAGAGATTCATGGTTTTAGGTTTTACATTTTGTTAGAATGATATTTGTTAAACAATAGTTATATCATTGTTTAATCATACTTTTCGTCATCTTGTAGATATATTCAGCGTGATTCTAAGAAAGTTATTTATTTGTAAAAGTTTTGTATGAGACATCATAAAAGTCTAAGCGCGTATGTGTGTGTGTGCTTACACCTCGCGCTTCCTCCAAAACTGTGTCATAAATTGATCCAACGGTGTTGCTTTTATCGTCTGACTAAAAACTTCACTGGCATCTCGTGCGTGAAATGTGATATTGACACGACCGCCTTTAACTTCGTTGCATTGCTTGAGATGAAATATCTGCATCTCGTGTGATGTAAAAAACGCTTTACATGCTGCACGCCAGTATTTCAAATGATAACAAGTCTTATGACAAGAAAATCAGAGAGTTATTGATTTGGTTTCATTCCTGTTAAATATTTGTATGTGCATACCTGCTTTTAGCTGTTATAACGTATCGTAAGATTGACAAAAAGCAAAGAGTAAATAAAGGAAAATGTGTTGTTAAACAAACTTTCCCCAGAGGCTAGGACTTGTTTGTTTAAAAGTAAAACTAAACTATTTTTAAAGTGAAAAGATTTAGGTGAATGATGTTGAATTAAGACATGTAAAAGACTTATTAAAATTAACTTTAATGTTTTAAAAACAGTCATGGATTAAATCCTTTTAAATCTCAGTTTTGGTCCTTCCTCGTCCGGATCTAGGGGATGGAGCGTAGGCGTGGTCTGCCTGGAACCGGATGTCTCGCCATTCTGTGTTTGAAACAGACACGCGCGGACTTCTCGCCGGTCGGGGACTTTTTCCTTTGTTTAACTTTTACCTTCAGCTAAGTTATGATAGACTATATTTTGTCTCTGAGATTACCTTCTTTTTGGACAACGGCTGGATGCACGTTTGTTATTTTTCCTTGTTTCCCAGCTTTTCTTGTGACAACTTCTGTCTTTTTAAAAGTTATATTTTTTTATTTTCATTGTCAAACTAACTAGTTTTAAATTGTAATATTACAAACTTCTGACAAACGTATCTTTTTAACGGCTTGATATTTATTTTATACCACAGTAAGTAAGGTTACTCTATATTATTTAATGTTAATATTGTCTTAGTTGTTTAAATAACCTGTCTTCATTTTTATTTGTTTTCTTACACCGTATTTTACATCATTTTAAACAGCGCTTTCTGGAAAATAAAACATTGCTTATTTTTACGTATATACGCCGTATTTTCTTTATATTAAAACTTGTTTAATATAAAACAAGTTAACCTTTTAGCTTATCCACATTCAATCCTAGTTTTCTTTGTCTTTATTGTTTTCTATTACGCTGTTTGACTCTTATTTGGTTTACGTGCCTATTTTGTACTCTTTATAAATGATATACTCTGACTTTCTTGTTTTGAAGTTTTTCCGTGACATTGTTGTGTATGAAAAATTACTTTAATAAAAAACTTTGTTCCCCGTTTAACACGGTTTCGCATTTCAATGTCTCCACGCACGCACTCTAACACCTTATATAACCCTAGAAGTCTTAAGCGTGTCAAAACATTTATAGTTTATATCAGATCGTACATTTTAAACGTTATAACGCTTTGTAAGATTGACAAAACAACTAGTAAATAAAGTAACGTGTTGTTAAACTTTAAAACTGAAATAATGTTCACAGTCTTCACAGTTTTTCACAGCACAGACCCACCTTCAAAGGACAAAACCTACTGTCATGATAACATGATTTAAAATACAGCCTTCAAAAACAAAACCTTCTGTCTATATCATCAAAAACATCAAAACCTGCTGTCAAAACCATCAAAACATCAACTGCTGTCAAAACATCAAAACCATCAGAACCACCTGTCAAAATCATCAAAAACATCAAAACCTGCTGTCATTTATTATACATCCTTCAAAACAAAACCACCTATCAAAATCATCAAAACATCAAAACCTACTGTCAAAACATCAAAACCATCAAAACCTGCTGTCAAAACATCAAAACCATCAAAACCAACTGTCAAAATCATCAAAACATCAAAACCTGCTGTCATTTATTATACAGCCTTCAAAACAAAACCACCTGTCAAAATCAAAACATCAAAACATCAAACCTGTCAAAACATCAAAACCATCAAAACCTGCTGTCAAAACATCAAAACCATCAAAACCACCTGTCAAAATCATCAAAACCTACTGTCAATAACATCAAAACCATCAAAACCACCTGTCAAAATCATCAAAACCTACTGTCAATAACATGATTTATTAAACAGGAAGTCCCGCCTATACAGGAAGTCCCGCCTATACAGGAAGTCCCGCCTTATACAGGAAGTCCCGCCTTATACAGGAAGTCCCGCCTATATACCGGAAGTCCCGCCTTATACCGGAAGTCCCGCCCCTATACCGGAAGCCCCACCCACCTGTCATCAATCATTTTGACAGGTGGTGTATGGTACTTACTACTCACACTTCATGACTTCAGTTGCAGGGTATTCACAATTTAGTAATACAGAGGATGCAGCTCAGAGCCATCTGTGCTGGAACTCAGCATGACATCTGGTTCACAATCTCAAAATAGAACAGAGAAAGACACAACCTGAATGCTAAATCTGGAAGTGATGTCAGTCAGGTTGTTAGCACAAAGGCCGTGACCCCAGGAACTTTCTACAGGTGTTTCGAGTCCTAGCAGCTTTACAGGGACAAGAGTTAACCGATGCAGTTCAAATGAACAGCACTAAAAATTTATTTGTACAAAAGGGCAAATATTAAACACATACTCGGCAGCAAAATCAATGTTTGAAACAAACATCTGTTCTTGGGGGTTTAAACAGTTAAAGTTAATTTTTGGTTAATTTTGATTTCACTTTTTAACTTTAGTTTGTGTGTAATGTTGCTGTTTGAGCATAAACAATATCTGCAGTTACAATGCTGAAAGTTCAATGCAAACAGAGATATTATCTTTTAAAATTATGTCAGTTTAATGCCTACAAAAACGGCTCGTAGGGACTACAACAAGCTACTTCCCGCGTTCATGACATCACAAACCCAGACATTTACATAAACCCTGGGAACATGCAACAAAGGGGGCAAGGACATTTTGCGCTGCTTTAAAGAAGAGCAGTGGTTTCAAATCAGCACACTGGGCCAGCTATTTTATACAGTATTTCTGAGGGAAGGGCTAAAAACAGGAAATCATCAGAGTGTTCATGAGAGAAGGGGCAGAGTGGTGTAGAATAAAGGTAAATTATATGAAAAATTTGTTTAAAAAAAATAAAACGAAGCATTAAGCACGTTAGACTGCACCCCATAAACACAAATCGTAGAAAAAAGCAATCAATCACCCCTTTAAAAGTTCTCATGAAATTAAAATATTTTTTTTACTTTGTTAGTGCACATTGTTAGCCTTGATGTGAACAATTACTTTCCTAAAAAAAAATATTGTCTTGGTAATGTTTAATTACCAAGAAAATCAAAATCCATTCAAATCTGAACATTTACTTCTGCTCTGGAATGGCATTCCTTCCTTACATTTTTTTGTTGGAAATACATACAATTACTGAAGTAAAGTTGGCCTCAACTTCCGGTTCACGCAAACTTTAATGAAAGCAAATTTCAGCTACTGTGTCAGTGTGTGAATATTTTTGAGGGGCAAAATCAAAAAAAAATGTCACTTATAAAAGTTTATCTGTCCAAAGCAATACAGGGAATCACAGCGGAGGAATCTGAACAATCCATCACACAATACAATCCACACGCACACATATGTAGCAGGTAATTTCAGGGATGCTTTGCACGTTTGTTCTGGTGCAGTATCAAGGCAACTGTGCATTTTCATCTGTGTGTCTGTCATTAATAGCAGGTACAGTGTCTGTTCAAAGCAGACTAATTTGTCATTTTTTTCCAGTTTGGGAATCATGGCGGACCAAAATGAAAGTTCTATTTTGTGCAATATATATTCAACTAGATTGAGAGACACCGTAAATGACATCAATATCACATCAACTAATTCCTTCAAAAGAGCTAACTCTTGGTTGTCCTTGTTTTAGATTTCCACCAATGTTTATTTGTAAATGAGCAGTGGTGGATGTAACGAATTACAACTAATCACGTTACTTTAATTAAGTAGTTTTTTCGGGTACTTGTACTTTTTTGAGTATATTTTTAAAGCTGTACTTTTACTTAAGTATAAATTTAGCAAAATAATCTACTTAGTTACTTTTAAATCATTGTTCGTTACGGAGTACGCCCACAATTTGAAATGAAGTTTAGAAACGTAGTTTATAAACTAAGTTCGGGAGGAGCACGTCAGATACTCTAATTAGGCTAATTAGCACAGGTGGTACACAATCTAGGTAATCAGCCCTTGGACATAAATACAGCTGTCTTACCTCCATCTAGTTGACGGTTAAGCAGCATTCGGTGGCACCATTTACCATTACATCACAGACTCAACATTTCCGTCCAAACAACGAGACCCATGTTGGGGTTTTCGTTTCCTCCGTCAATCTGTGCTGCTCCTCCATCGGCAGGCAGGGCTCACCCGTCCCAATGCGGTGAGCCATCGCTGGGCCTCGGTTGAGCCCTCCCGACTGGTCGCCCCAAAACCACGAAATTCACTCCGGCGGTCGGTGGGGCCCACTCATGCATGCTAAACCGCCTCAGAGCACGAGACCCCCGGCCTGCCACACAAGCTACCTCGGAACTAGCTCCGCCAGATTTCAAACGTGTATTTGGGGGTAAATCTTAGTCTGGCGGCTGTCCTACATTCTATTGCTTTTGTGGGGTTCACTGGGTTGGGCCATTCCGGCTAGGAGCCCTCCCCAGGACAGCACGCCTACAACGTATTACCATACACGCCAAATCGCATTACGTTATCGTGCTAGTAGATGTAAGTGTGAAATCGTGAAATGAAGTTTAGAAACGTAGTTTATAAACTAAGTTCGGGAGGAGCACATCAGATACTCAGGCTAATTAGCACAGGTGGTACACAATCTAGGTAATCAGCCCTTGGACATAAATACAGCTGTCTTACCTCCATCTAGTTGACGGTTAAGCAGCATCCCTCCACCAACCCTTCTCCACCAATATCACTAGATTTCTAATCACATCGGGGGTTCACTGGGTTCGGGCCATTCCGGCCAGGAGCCCTCCCCCAGGACAGCACGCCTACAACGTATTACCATACACGCCAAATACGCATTACGTTATCGTGCTAGTAGATGTAAGTGTGAAATCGTGAATTGATATTCAAACATTTGACGGCACTTCAGTAGCCAATAAAGATATCCGATCGTAAACTGACAAATAAAAGCCCTGATATCTGAACCGGGAAAAGCCGCCGCTGCAGCAGCATTTGAAGAGCTGATCGGACAGTGAGGGAGCTCAGCGTAACCGCAGTCAAAATTTTGGAGAAACAAAGTATATGGTAGTGTTATCATAAATATCTATATTTTGATACTGATAAAGAAATATCTGACATGGTTCCATTACTCATTCTCCACAGTATCTACCATATATACACCGATACACGCTGCGTCTTGCTCTCTCCTCTCCGACAGTGAGTTTGACATGCATCCTCCTGTCAGTTACATAGTCTGAATCTGAATATCTGCGCGGTATTGCAGGTATTCCGCATTTTAATAATTTCGACACAAATGTGGCGCGCTTTATTGTAACATGAGAACACAGCCATGTAATAGCAGAAAACTGGATGCAAGGTCTCAAATAGGCATAACTTATACAAATTAACTGCCTGTCCTTTCACTTCGAGAAAGTGTGCTATCGCGATCTCTCCGTGCTTTTATAGTAGAATAATGTATCTTTACTCCTGGATTAAACTTTGTGAAAGGTTATTTTATCAACCATTCAGAATAGATCCACGCCTGGCCGTTGAAAATGCACCAGAAAGTTTTTCAACAATCAAAGATGGATCTTTAATTCATTTACAATGTAAGTTTATGCTAGAAATGTTTCATATTGGGATATTTGTGTGATTTGTAAACATGCATATCCTAGTCTAACTGCATCACTACATTGTACAGACATTACAGGTCAAATTCATCCATTTATAAAAATAAACAACATATATCAATCCTAAATCACTGCTTATAAAAAATCATTGTTGTCATATTTTGAATACCTCAGCTAAATTGAGGTAATTTGTTTTATAATTTTATTACTGACTGTGTACCTGTCTATTTTTTGGGAAATTCAGTTCAGTTTGAAATCAAGCTTCCTTGTGCTTCCTTGTAACAAAGTTACCCGATTTTAAAAGACACAAATACACAGAATGGGCAAATGTTTAATTAAGACTGAGATTTTTATAATAGTAATTGATCACTGTTTATATGTATGTAAATACAAGCCTATATGAAAATCTGTTCATCATGTAAAGCAAATGTGTCTTTTTAGAAGACTTGATTTAAAGCACTCAAAGTAAAAATAATGTTTGCCGTGAAAAAATTTACGGACAAAAAAAAAAGTGAGATATTAAAATACCTATATGGCCGTATACAGTATGTGGTAGTTTTGCCAGTGTTATTTTAAATGATTAAAGTTGTTATGAAATAAAAATGGCCCTACTTACTTTCTTAGTGCACATTACTAGACTTGTGGTGAACAATTAAACTGTGCAAATCAATACACTGGGAAAAAAAAATTGTCTGCCGTCATAATTTTTAATTAAAATGTCTGATAATATTAATAAGATTAAAAAAAATTGCTTCTGCTCAGGAATGGCGTTCTCACTCTGATGACGTCAGTTTGACAGCTTGGGGAGAATCCTCTTGTTAAATTATGACGTAAGGAATGCTGTTTCCGGGTCCAAGCCTCTACTCATTTAACTTGAGAATACTAGCTCAACAGCCATTTATGAGAACTATTTAATTAATATTACATATTTAAGCTAAGCATTTAAAAATGTGCTGTGCACACTACAGTCTCTGTGCTCACAGTGTCTCAGACACTAAAATTGTAGCTGAATCACTGTCTGGCCATCAGGGTTTTCAGTATGGAGATAAAGGTTAGGGTTATAATTTTCCATTATTACATGATATTGTGGGTGTATATTAGCACAATTTGGTGTTGTCTTGGGGTGTCTGGCAGAGTGTTAAGATCCAGAAGAGGTGAAGCATGATGTCAGACATAACAAGCAGATATCCTTAACCACTTAACCATGAATCTGCTAAGAGCAAGAGGTGGAGAGAAGGTGCGCCACAATAAAACCCCTCCCTTTATTCAATATTCTGTTTCACTTGAAAATGCATCACAACACTGAGGTCAGTTGCAACTTCCGGTTCATGGGGACACTTAATACTGATATTTTTCAAGGTATCGAAGTTAGAAATTCCTGTATCATGACAACTAATTCACGTAGTTTGCTAATAAGTTAAACGTGGGTTTTGTTCAAAGCAGCTATTATCCACATAGATTTTTGATATGAATGAAATCATTAAGTATCGCCGCCAAAAGTAATTAGTAACTAGTACTCTGAGTAGTTTTTGAGAAGAGTAATTTGTACTTTTACTTAAGTACCGTTTTGACACCAGTACTTTTACTTGTAATTGAGTATTATTTCAGCAATGTAACAGTACTTGTAATTAAGTACACATTTTCAGTACTCTTTACACCACTGTAAATTAGTATTTGCGTTTGTTTATTTGAATCACTACTTGATGATGCTTTTTATATCAGTAAAAGAGGAAAGCAATTAGAAAACAGTTCATTATGTCTCTCTGTAACTGTGTCTCTCTCTGTTTGCTGAGCCTAATTTATACTTCATCAAGACCATACCTCTGAATGAGAGAGACTAGCTTTTTAGGACGTAATCATCAGATGTATTGCAGTGTGTACTGTGTACACGTCAGTTCTTCAGAAGCACAGCTTGAGTTAAATGAGTCTCATCATGAAACATCCTGCCAAACCAGTCCTTCAGAAGAAAACATTGATCCACTGACTAGAAAACATTCAGGCGGGGAATTGCTGTTGTGTCTGATAAATGGTCAATGGGGAGGTGATTTTATTTTACAACCTTCAAAACAGATAGGGACCCTGAAAGAGACAAATTCATGTAGTGAGCAAAACTGACTAACTCAAGGTTACAAGTGTCTTAGAAATTCTTAGAAAACTGTGTAATACCCAACCTCCCATTTCAAACCTGATAGCTGAACTTTCAAGGAATCATATCTTCCTACCTTAGGCCTAAGGGCTTTAACCATTGTGTTCCTAAATATGTGGTAACAACAATTATTTATCATTTTAAAAAAAAAAAAAACAGTTCTATTTTCTATACACACACACACAGAATATATTTTGAAAATATTTACATGTATATATTTATATTCATATAATTTATATTTCATAAACATAACACATTTACATATTTTTCTTAAATATATACATGCATGTATGTGTATTTAAATAATTACACAATACACATATTACGTCAACTAAAACTTTTATTTTGGAATTTTATTTTGGAATCGTTTGAAAGCACTAATATACAGTATCTCAGAAGTGAGTACACCCTCACATTTTTGTAAGTATTGTATTATATCTTTTCATGTGACAACACTGAAGAAATTACACTTTGCTACTATGTAAACTACGGAGTGTACAGCTTGTATAACTTTTGCTGTCCCCTCAAAATAACTCAACACACAGCCATTAATGTCTAAACCGTTGGCCACAAAAGTGAGTACACCCCTAAGTGAAATGGGCCCAATTAGCCATTTTCTCTCCCCGGTGTCATGTGACTCGTTAGTGTTATAAGGTCTTGTTTCTCATATGGACATCTGTAAAACTACATTTACATATCACCTTAGTGATAAAACTCATGGATTAAGATGGCGATTTATTCACAGTGGAGGAGCGAGTTCTGTGATCCTATGAACCCAGGAACGCCGCTAATTGCCAGTCACATGATTGTCTACTGTAAATAAAATGAAATTTGTTTACACATTTATTCTTAATATTGTGTCAAATGTATTTAAAATGGTTATTATATAAAATGTATTCTTATTATTCCAAGCATATTTTATAATCCTATTTATTATTTGATTATTTAAATCTTCTGTTTAAAAATAGGAAAATAGATGCGCTATAGTTGTATATAATTATACGCAATATACATCTGGTTATAATGCACATTTTAACCAGAGTGGATGCTGCACAGAGTGGATGCTGAGAACCTCTGCATGGCTGTCGTCCCAGAAGGAAGCCTCTTCTACAGATGATGCACAAGAAAGCCTGCAAACTGTTTGCTTAAGACAAGCAGACTAAGGACATGGATTACTGGAACCATGTCCTGTGGTCTGATGACACCAAGATAAACTTATTTGGTTCAGATGGTGTCAAGCGTGTGAGGAGTACAAAGACAAGTGCGATTTGTCTACAGTCAAGCATGGTGGTGGGTGTGTCATGGTCTGGGGCTGCATGAGTGCTGCCGGCACTGGGGAGCTACAGTTCATTGAAGGAACCATAAATGCCAACATGTACTTTGACTTACTGAAGCAGAGCATGATCCTCTCCCTTCAGAGACTGGGCTGCAGGGCAAGTATTCCAACATGATAACGACCACAAACACGCCTCCAAGATGACTACTGCCTTGCTAAAGAAGCTGAGGATAAAGGTGATGGACTGGCCAAGCATGTCTCTAGACCTAAGCCCTATTGAGCATCTGTGGGACATCTCAAATGGAAGGTGGAGGAGCGCAAGGTCTCTAACATCCACCAGCTCCGAGATTTTGTCATGGAGGAGTGGAAGAGGACTCAAGTGGTGACCTGTGAAGCTCTGGTGAACTCCATGCCCAAGAGGGTTAAGGCAGTGCTGGAAAATAATGGTGGCCACACAAAATATTGACACTTTGGTCCCAATTTGGACATTTTCATTCAGGGGTGTACTCACTTTTGTGGCCAGCAGTTTAGACATTAATGGCTGTGTTGAGTTATTTTGAGGGGTCAGCAAATTGACACTGTTATACAAGCTGTACACTCACTACTTTACATTATCGCAAAGTGTAATTTCTTCAGTGTTCTTCAAAAATGTGAGGGGTGTACTCACTTCTGTGAGATACTGTATATATATATATATATATATATATATATTAGAATTAGCATTGTGACACTGAAGACTGCAGTAATGGCCACTGAAAATTCACCTTTGTTATCACGGGAATAAACTACATTTTAAAGAATTGTAAATAGTAACAATATTTTACTATAGTACTGTTTTTTTCAGTATTTTTGATCAAATTAATGTAGCATTGGGGAGCAAGTGTACTTATGTTACTGTGCTGGTGACATATGCATTGTTGAGATGTGCTGGTGCTTGTTTTTGCTCGGTTGTGTGTTTTTATGTGCATTTCCTTGTTGCCTCCTCCTATCCATTCAACAGGTTCACGTGTGTCACCTGATGTCAATTCCATAGCTATTCCAAAGATATAAGTGTGATCGACTTGAAGTGGCACTGCGCAGAATGATCGGTGTATGACATCAAAGTACTGCGAGAGCAATTCGAAAACATAAGGATCCATCTGCTCTCTTATCACTCTCGCGGTACTTTGATGTTATACTCTGATCATTCTGTGCAGCGCCACTTCAAGTCGAACACACCTATAGACTCGTGGGCCAACTCAGGTGACCCAAGTTTGAGACCCGACCCAATCCTGTTCCCTCTCTCTCTCCACATTTCTCATCCATACTATCCTATCCAATGAAAGGTATAGAAGACCAAAATGATAACTTTATTAAAGACATTATATTTTGAGCAAGGCATTTAAACCTCAGGTTGCTCCAGAGGAGATGTCCTGCAAAAGCGTACTGAGGGTTGTTGTACAATAGTCAGATTACTGACTATTAAAATCTGCACAACACATTTCCAAAAGGTAAAATGCATTCTGAGAGTACTACACTCTACCTGATAGCTGAAAGCACAACAAAATTAGCCATATGATACACATCTGAGCATGTATACAATGCGTAGTTTTGCCAAGGCATTCAACGCAGAACTTATTTTAGTTAGACTAAGAATCCCACAACCCGCTCTCAAACACAACACAAGTTTAGCTTAAACAGTATGTTTTAAATTCAATTATCCCACAAGTTCATTATGTTTTAGTGGAGCAGTACTCAATGCCAGATGTCTTTAAATGTGTCCACGCAAATGAGCCTGACCCATTTTCATACTCCTGTTTGAGTCTGCTGAAAGCTCAACCTTACAACACCCCTCTACTGAGCACAGCTAGTGAATATTTAATCCATGTATGTAAATGTGGTTATTGCTGTCATTCCGGCCAGCTGGACTTTGATTGCAAGGTTTGGACATGCATTGGCCACAGCTGTGAACAATTCTGAGGGATATTTGTGAAGACGAGTATACTGTCATCAACATCATAGCTCTGGACGAGGACATATCTCTAACACACACACAAACACACAGCTGTTCGCTTAAGCTAACCCATAGTCATGGATGGTCGTGCAAGCAGACATACTATTCCTGAATACATAGAATTGTGTGTGCGTGAGTAAAAAGAAATAAAATAAAAAAAGAGTACTAGAGCAGCATGACGTAACTCTCATAAGGTATGTGGAACAGCAGTACTCAGCCCATAAAACATACCATATATATATATATATATATATATATATATATATATATATTAGTGGTGGGCATAGATTAATTTTTTAATCTAGATTAATCTTGGAATTAATCTAGATTAATCTAGATTAAAATGGCTCATTTGAATTCTGCTGAAGGCATTCAGAATATGTGTGATACCCAAATAATGACTAAAAGTA
This sequence comes from Gymnocypris eckloni scoliostomus, assembly GCA_027564155.1. Lineage (NCBI taxonomy): Eukaryota > Metazoa > Chordata > Actinopteri > Cypriniformes > Cyprinidae > Gymnocypris > Gymnocypris eckloni. Next base: position 35,227,661 of record CM050423.1, read on the forward strand.
AGTCTTTGAGAACGGGTTTCTCAAGCCAGGTGGCGATTAGACCAGGGGCTCATCTCCTGTTTCCAAAATGCATCACAAACTTTAATCTCTTCCGTCCCAATCCCACGAAAAAAAACTGGGGAAAATCCCGCTCCACTCCCAGGAAGAATGAGTCCCATTCCTCCCACTCCCGTGTTGGGTTTTTTTTTTTTTTTTTTATAACTGTCAATTACAGTAAAATATAGTACAGATCACAGCGCGCCCACCTTATTAGTTGAATAAAAACCCAAAATGTCGTTTTTGTTATTATATTGAACTGAAAGCCATCTTATGCACAGTGTTGCACAGATTAAATTTCATGTAAATCATCCATGCTAACTAACACACGTCTTCTATTTTTATTTTTAGACATTTCACTCTCTATAGATATATTTTTCAAAGACGGAGTTTCAAGTTTCTTGCTCAAGTTCACATGAGACCTAAAGCGCATCCTGTTTGCTTAAAAGCAACGTTGTTATTCTGAGTGCACACAAATAAATGTACAGTCTTTACAGATTCGAAAGATGTATTAGGCTACTTTTATCTGTATGACCAAGAATGACGGAGATGTAAGAGCAAGTGAGCGCACCGGAGCCTGTCCTGCAGCAAACGCGCTTCCACACAAACACTTCAATAGCGCACATTTCTCTAGGTTAACATCATATTGAGCGGCCATGTAAAGTTGTTACTACATACATCTTTCAGATGAAAAGCCATATTTGAGGTTGATGAATGATAGGTGAGCGTTTGGATGTCCTGCCCGATTGTATTACCACATAGACCAGCCGTTAACAATCTGTCCATCACGGACTGCGAGCCTCTAGTTCGAAGACTCGTTCTCGCCCCCTACAGTGCAATTCGACTAGGTATACATCCGCGCTAAAATATCAGGGTGAAAGTCATCATAGCTTGCGTAGTATAGACCCAACTTTGAGAATAGATTAACGGCGATATTTTTTTTATCGCCCGATAAGAGTCTCACGTTAACGCAGCACGTTAACGCCGATAACGGCCCACCACTAATATATATATATATATATATATATAAATTCCACACTGACTGGATGGGTGAAGTGCTGAGACAGTGTCTACATAAAAAAAAACAATGGTCCAAAAGAAAGAAAGACAGGGCTTAGTGTTCCGTTGTGGAACTATGATTTTACAATGATGGATCTATGGTAAATGGAGGTTTCCAATCTTGGAAGTGCATCTATTTATGAATTATCAGTAATGTGACATATTTGAAAGTGAAAAAGTTAAAACAGAGAAAGGAAGAGAAAAGCCAATCTACAAACGAAGTTTAATTTTTGGTACAGGGGAAAGCTTAATGGCAGTAAACATGAAAATGCCACAAGCCATAACCCAAGTGCTGAAAAAGTTCACAGGATAGCAGATAGCTCATTACATTTTCCGTATTAAGAGACAATAAGTAAACTGAATAAAATAAACTAGCAAAAAGCAAACTGAATGTGCAATAAATAAAAACTATATAAAAAAACTTCAAAACTTCTATTGGTGGCTGCCTGTGTTTCTATTATCAGTACTTTGCTGAGATATATCACCATATCAATTGAACTTTGGTCAGAGCTATCGGTTAGTATCGGTTATAAAAAAATCAATATCGGTCGATCACTACATAAAAGTTTAAACACAGTTTGCATTAATCAGCACAGCTATCAGCTGACCCAAAAGCTCCTTAAATCTGCACAAAAACACAAAATCCTACGTTTCGATCAACAATCCTTAAATATAGCCCAAAACATTTAGCAAACATGGTACATATCAATATAAATTGGCCATGAGTGAGATAAAGTAAGAGGCTCCCAGGAGATGCATTCAGAGCTATTAACACAGCAAATAACATCGGTCTCTGCAAATGTGATGGTTTCAAGTTTAAGCTTCCTTCATTACCTGAAGCATCGGGTGGACAGGACGTCTCTCCGATTTACAAGCAGGTGTTGGAAATAGTTAATACTAACATTTTGCATGTTAAACCAGAGTTATAACCAGACAGAGTCCAGGCTCTTACAAACTCAGTGAGAACAGTTTTAAGCATTTCACATATCAAAAATCTAAACTTTCATATATTAAACATGCACCGGCAATTTTCAATTTCTCTTGAGTACTTCGAGAATCTCCAGTAAATTGTCAGGTAACTTAACATGCCAGGACAAGACTTAATACCTAACTAGGCAAAATTATCAGCTCATGTCATTATATGATCAGCACACTCAGGTTCCCAATATTAATTGAGAAAATGGCAACTTTAATCTTCCAAGGCCCTATAACAGCAGCACCATATCAGAAAACTGTCAGAGCTAAAAGAAATGTCCATCAACAATCTTCACAAATTTATCTCAGGTGAGCAGTCAAGAGAATCTCTTACTTTTTGCTGGCTTCACAGACGTCAACAATGTTGGAGAAGAGGTGGTGATGGTCTGTTTTGTTAATTATCTCACTGAGCTCGTTTGAGTTCTTGAAGAGACGGACGAGGATCTCCAGACTGTGTAAGTAGCTGTGCTCTGATGAAATTACCTCAAATATGGCCTGTGGGAAAGTGGGAAAGAAACGTAATTTAGGTATTGCATTACAACTATTCAGTTTCAATTATTACACATATTGTGCTCATATTCCTGACAATCTCTACTAGCTGACAAAAAGCAGGATAATAACAGGTGACAGCTGACACAGAAATGAAAGGAACGGTCAAATTATCAGTACCTTTTACATATCTGGAACTTTCATGTCTAAACTGTACTTGCCAATAAATATTTACTATAACAAACATGTATTTGCAAAAATAGTAATATTGTGAAACACATCATTACAATTTAAGATAACTGTTTTCTATTTTAATATATTTTAAAATGTAATTTATTCTTGTGACTAATAAAAATTCAGAAGAACAACATTTAACCAGCATAAACAGCAATAAGAAGATATGTTCTGTAACAATGTATTTTTTGTCACTTTATCAATTAAATACACCCTTGCTGAATGAAACAATTAATTTCTAATGGAAGAAAAATTAAATCTTACTTAGTAGAATAATATATGTCTTTTAATGTCTGTTTTGTCAAAGTTCTTTATGATCAACTTTTATCAGCCTAATTAGTTTGGAACCAATATGACTTGTGGAATTTAATGCAAAACCAACAGAAAAAGTTTAGGGATACGTCTGTGCAATGTCATATTTCAATGGTTTATTCAAACTGGCAAGTGACAGGCTCCAGAGAAGCAGCAGAGAATTCCATCCAAAATAATATACGTCTCTTATTTAATACGAGCAAGATCAAAAAAAGAGAGAATGAAAAAGTCAGGAAGGCTGTGGAACCTTACCTCTTGATTCTTTCGTTCTTCTTGACTTAACTTCTCAAACTTTCCACTTTTTTTAATCTGGAATACAGAGTTGAGCATAAGCACCTCACTTAGTAATTAAAATTAATTACACATAAAAAACACCTTTCAGAATGCGTTACACTAATGGACAGATTTACTAAAAAGGGTAAATTAATGTGAAATCGCAGTTCCACAATTGTGCAGATGGTAGTGGAAAGTTCTGCGAGTGATCTACTGACAAAGCTTAAGTTAAAGAACACAGAGGCTGCCAGATCATTTCTATAATGAACAACACCAATATACCAAGAACAAAAAAAAATTAGAGTAGGGCCTCAAACAAGCAAAGCTGATAACAATCAGTGCTGGTAATCTACTAACAACACAGGCACAAACATGATTAAGATGACATGATGGGCATTAAATAAAGGTGCAAATATATGAAAATTACCGTAAACCTTAGTAAATGACCTTGCATAATTTGTTTAAAAACTCTCTTTCCGTAAAAATTGTGTCTGAAAGCCCTACATATATGTCATTAGCAAATCCTGACAGTAGTATTTTAACATCAACAGAAGGTTTGTGCTGGGGCAAATTAATAGTAAATCTGGTCCTGAGCATGAGAGGCAAGGTTAATCATCTTCCAGTGGTTAGGACAGATTGCTTTTATAACAACTGCAAACAACATGGCTGAGTTTACAGTCACTGTCTCAGACTGAAAACAGCATTTGCTTACAGGTGTGAGTATTTAAATGTTTTGTTCAACTGCTGAAGTCACAACTGTACTCAGATAACCATAGCTACATAATAAAATGTTAATGAATCAAACTGAACCCTGAATTTATCCTTCAGAAATTTAAAATATCAAACAACAGCTTTAAATGTTTTGTAACTAAGTGCAGAGAGAGTATGCATGCAAACTATGCTTCTTAATTTTAGGGGGGAAACGCACCTCTCAAGCAATTACACCATGTATGAAACAAATAATTATGCACGTTACCAAACACTGGTGAACTATAGCTGTGAAATGTCTTCATCATATCCAGTGACCTTCAGTAACAGTTGATTCTAGAAGTCTGGACAAAAATATTTCAAACCTAGAAAACTTTGGGCATGTAATGTCATTGTTGTTTTCATGTTTGTTCATATAAAATAGGGATTTCCAAACATTTTCGTCAGCCAAACCTCTTAAAATAAAATATTTAAGTGAAATATCTCTGAAGACGTTAATATTTCAAATGATTTATCATCACATTCTCAATGTTTACAGTTTTCTGATGTTGGTTAATGGTCACATTGACATGCAGGTAAACAAATAAAATATTTATATTTTTAGTGTTCAAGTGTTTCAATAATTTTTATTTTATTATTGTATTTATTATTAGCTTTTTATCAATTTACAAACCCACTGCAGTTCTTACATTAAGCCCAGTTTGAGAAACCCTCATGTAATGTAAGGTTTAATGCTGATGTCTAATGGTAAGAATCAAACAAGTTTAATAAAAAGTTATCTAAAATAATCTAAAAAGTAGTCAGATTACATTACCTAAAATGAGTAATCTTGATTACTGTAGGTTACTAACTACAGTTTTCATCATGTAATCTGTAATCAGTAATGAACTACAGTTTGTAAGTAATCTACTCAGCTCTGGTAAGCATTGTGACCAATTACATTGTCACACGGATTTGGCCCTGTCACCCACAGACCAACTTTTCGAGGCTGAATACATCTTGGATAAATCTTGATACATCAAATGGACTAATGTCGGGACAAAAAGCTGTAAAGTAAAAGTGTCCTGAGTCTTGCTCGAGGACACTGTCGATTACAGTTAAACCAGTTGACCTTATTGCATTTCCTCCTGCAAGACCACAAACACCTGAGGCACATTCTTACTCGGGTCAGAAAAACAAGGTAATAAAAGAATTGTAGCGCAATTTATTTGACCCTTCTATCACACATTCTCTCTCACCTGCAACCATTAGGGGTCGCCACGGAAAAATTATCCACATAGCCATTTGGCACAGTTTACCCTTCTATCAGAGATTACAGAAACTAATATATCTATATATATTTCTGCCACACAAAAGGAAAGTCATTTTGAGAGTAGTGAGCAAACATGAAGGACAAATGTGACAGTGAGAGACAGAACTAGGAGTGCTGAAACGTCTGATAACAACTCCACCCAGACTTATCTCGTCCAGGTTCCTGTACAAAGCTGCTAGGGGCACTAAAATAAGTAGATGGCGTGACGTAACATGACCTCAGAATATGTACCTTCCAGTCTCTAAACACCTCTCTGAATTGCTGTAAGGAATTTAAAGATTTCTGAGAAACCAAGGAAAACAAAAATGAAAAGCAGAAGAGGACTAAGGTTTTACCACCAGTTTTCCAGGGAATATGGATGGCAGAGCAGCAGAGAAGTATCATGACTGTTATATAATTTATGATAAAATTCTCTAGTTATTGTAAACACCTGTGCATTACAAAGGAATCCAGCAAAGTCAACAAGTCTTTTTAACACATTTTGTAATTTCACAATCCCATGCCACCATAACTCTTTAAACACTCCAAGCATACCGCTGACGCTATGGCTTTATTCTGTAGACTTTACATCGCCCCATGGCTAAAACCCTCAGTCTCTACAGATATTAGTATTGACTCTGGTATGTCAAAATATTAAATGCAACAAGATTTTGACATTTTCTGAAGAACACAGTAGTGGAGGATATCTTTACAATAATTGTGTCTCTATAAATTTGTTATCATGCAATTTGTAATTGACTATAATTTGTAAGTAATCTACCCAGCACTGCTCACACTGTAGAGGGTTGAGTAAACATTGAGCTTCCATTTACCATATTTCATGATCCATTGATCAATGTTTATATGTGATTAAAAGCATAAGGGTTGTTCCACAATATATATATATATATATATATATATATATTTGTCATTTAGATGACCAAGAACATCCTAATTTTGGAGGGTGACATGTCAATTAAGAAATATAAATAGTGCCGTCAAAGTTAACGCGTTAATAACACGTTAACGCAAATTCCTTTTAACGGCACTAATTTTATTAATGTGCGATTAACGCAGTGCGTTTTTTTATGTTTGACCAGTGGCCCAAGTATAAAGTAAATGCCTGTATGACAGCTTCTTCACATTCATTTTGACTGCTCTCAGCACCCGTACCGTAAGTGCACGATTACATGCGCAAAAGAACAAAAAAGTGCAGCTGGCTTGACCCTGTTTTTCAAAGCGCGGCTGGCTTGACCGCAGTCCCAACCCGTAGTTGGACAAATGGAGATGCACAATGTTGCCAACTTAGCAACATTGCAGACCCCTTAAGCGACTTTTTTCCCCCTAAAAGAGCACCCAAACTTTATTTAGTCTCTGAGAATCGCGGTATTGCCACGCGAGGTCTTGATTTCCCAGCACACGCGCACACACCTCTCTCTCTCTCTCCGTATCTGCTCAGTTTCTGTTCAGAGCGCGCACACACATCTCTCTATCTCTCTCTCTACGCATCTGCTCAGTTTCTGTTCAGTGCACGGCAGAGAAGAGCAGAGCTTAATTCAGTTAAACACATATTATATTGCTTGCTTCTCTAATTTTACATGCAAGTATAGCCAAACTCACAGCACAGCTATTGTCATTATCTTATGGGTATTTTATTTAATCAGACAACGGCTCGATAATAGATTATAAGGATTTTTGTGCAGATTAACATCTTGTAACGGAGAGCTAGTTATGTAGTCTTAATGGGTCACGTTTCAGTCACTATTTCATATTCATTCCATTGTCTGACAACAGAAACAGTAAAATATATCAATGAAAACTGTTTTATTGAGAATTTAACGGCATCAAAATTAGGGATGGGTATCGTTAAGGTTTTAACGGTATTACTACTCTTATCGATACGGTACTTTAACGGTATTCTTATTGGTACTTTTTGTTATTCATTCATACATACATACACATATGTATGAAATATATATTTATATGATAAATTAGCATAGATAGATAGATTAGCAGCTAAATTAACATTGCGTTATATTCTGAAATGTTAAATACATATTTAATTAAATGAATATAAAGCATCAATTTGTAAATGCACCAGTGTGCAGGCATTTTTAGTGTTTTATATACATATGATAAGATAGAGTAAGAAAATGAGATCAAAGAAACAAAGTTAAACAAACTGGCAAATATACCATTTGTCATACCATAAAACAAATGTACACATGAAATGAATAAAAAACAGTGCTTTCATTTTTCCATGAATGTCTACTAACATCAATGTTCAAGGTAATTAATAGCTAAAAGTGATCAAATGTAAATGAACACTGCATAGTTTTCACTATATATATTGATAGATTAATGCTTATTAAAGCTATAACATTATTCAGAATAAGAGCTGTGGGTGATTTTCTCTTTGATTAACATTGATGAAGCAGTCTGTCACTTTAAGACAAAATATTGACACAGACAATTGTCTCCCAACTGTTCTCGTTCACTTTAAGATATAAACTGTATTTAAGTGAATACTCTTCAAGCCGGCTGTTTTTTTTTTTACATGTTTTATGTGTATTTGATCATTTGGACGCACCAAAACTTAAAAGTGTCCTTTGCTTGTCAGTTTTAGAGCGCGCCGCGCACACACACACACACATACACGGGGAACAGAGTCTCTCGGGGGGATTGTACTTTCAACGTTTTATTATCATACATGTCCAGCAATTTAGCAACTATAAAGACTGCATTTTACAACAATCGACAGATGATTGATCTGATTCTGACGTTAAGTTTTGGTCAGGGAGGAACGAATGCGCCCCGCTGTGAAGGCAGGGGCGGATCTAGGGGTGGGGCCAGAGGGGCACCGGCCCCAGTTGAAATCTGATTGGCCCCTGAAGTGCCCCTGTCCTGTCAGTCATCGCTGATTTACATCTGCGTCGGTTCGTCGTTTGAAAATCAACCTGCTCAACGGTTTCTGTCTACAACTGCTAGTGCTGTGTTTTCAGTCACGGTCTTCGTTCCCTTTACGGGAAGTACCTATTCAAAACTTTAAAGTAAAAAAGCATATCATGGTTGATGTCATTTAAGTTCTCTTTCTCTAATGTTAGAAAGCTAATCAGCTCAGGACTCGACGAGTACCCGATAGCCAGCGTGAAAGCCACTCGGGACCAGAGCTGCCAACTCTCACGCTTTCGCCGTGTGACACACGATTTCGCCTGTTTTCACTCATGCCACATATCCAATTACTCGCAAAAAAAAAAAACACGACCTTGGGCCAAGTTCGTTCCTTTTCAAACTCCTAGATGGCGCTGATGGCGTCTATGGCTGGCTGCACCCCGAAGTTAGCAACAGAAGAAGAGATACCCCGAAAGACAACGAGAGAAAAGACCACCTCGAGAAGTCTGATGATGAATCTGAGCTGAGACTAGGTATGTAACAATGAAATCTCGTCCAATTGTGTACTCACTCTCTTAAACTTTAAATCTTGAAATAAATAATTTGTTTGTGTTTGTGCGTGTATCTGTGAACATGATTTAGTGTGGTGAATGTAAACTTAGGTTCTTTATTATTTGTCACATACACAATCATACAAGTATAATCAGTAGTGAAATGCAAGTAGAATTGAAGAAAAATACAGCATTTACATGAGGAAAGTGAGGAGAAAAAAATAACTCCCAGACTATACTCCTTGGGGAGTACAGTGTGAGAACAGGAAAAACACCTCAGCAACACAAAAGCACATACACCATGACATAGCCACAGGGGAAGTGAATCCGGCCCAGCAAGCAGCCATCTGATCCCGCAGCCACTGATCCGGCGCTGGTCAGACCCGCTTGACCAGGCCAGCGGATCGAAGCGAACAGAGGCGCTTGGTGTATGTGCTCTTCTCTTCTGGCTCTCAACGGAGGCGGTCGCTTTCTCTCCCCGTCCTCACCCTTATCTTCTCTGCTTTGCTCCCTTGTCTCGTGAGAGACTCTCTCTGCACTGCTCTCTAAACTAAAATATTATGGATTAACTGGTCTCTTAATGCAATTGACACTATCGAAACTTGGGTTTCGGGGAACCTGACTGCCCTGACGGAATGTTCGCAGCCGGCTATACGATGGCGCGTGGGAGAGGTGGCGAATCGTGTGTCTTGCGGCTCTTTCCGTGGAGGACATTGATATCTACCTATTCGGAACCATGATAACAGGTATTTTGCTGATTGGATTAGGCTTTGCCCTGGGTTATCGAAGAATTCAGAAAACGGGAACAGCTGTCCAAAGCCCCACAAGGCTGCCCGTATGATTGAAGCTGTGGGAAGAGCGGTCAGCATTGAGACTGAACTATAATCGCAATATGGATTCTACCAAGGAGAAGTTCACGGCTTTACAAAGGGAAATTGATTAAAATGGAGACCAAAATGGACAGAGAGTAGCCTGCAAAAATTAGAATGTTTACTCACCCCAAAGACAAAACAATCTTATCTTTTTCTGGCTCCCCTACAGTGGCCTTGGCAAGGCTGTTGCTGGAATAAACCCCGGGAGTGCAATGCAGTGAGACACTCTTGCGTTCCTCCCCCACCCTACAGACATTGCCCCCCCCCGACCATTCGCCTCTGTTCGCTTCGATCCGCTGGCCTGGTCAAGCGGGTCTGACCAGCGCCGGATCAGTGGCAGCGGGATCAGGTGGCTGCTTGCTGGGCCGGATTCACTTCCCCTGTGGCTATGTCGTGTATGTGCTTTTGTGTTGCTGAGGTGTTTTTCCTGTTCTCACACTGTACTCCCAAGGAGCATAGTCTGGGGATTATTTTTTCTCCTCCCTTTCCTCATGTAAATGCTGTATTTTTCTTCAATTCTACTTGCATTTCACTACTGATTATACTTGTATGATTGTGTATGTGACGAATAATAAAGAACCTTGAACCTTGAGAGGCGAATGGTCGATAGTTGGGCAATATGATAATGGGCAATAGTTTTCTGAATTCTTCGATAACCCAGGGCAAAGCCTAATCCAATCAGCAAAATACCTGTTATCATGGTTCCGAATAGGTAGATATCAATGTCCTCCACGGAAAGAGCCGCCAGACACACGATTCGCCACCTCTCCCACGCGTCCATCGTATAGCCCGCTGCGAACGTTCCGTCAGGGCAGTCAGGTTCCCCGAAACCCAAGTTTCGATAGTGTCAATTGCATTAAGAGACCAGTTAATCCATAATATTTTAGTTTGGAGAGCAGTGCAGAGAGAGTCTCTCACGAGACAAGGGAGCAAAGCAGGGAAGATAAGGGTGAGGACGGGGAGAGAAAGCGACCACCTCCGTTGAGAGCCAAAGAGAAAACTTAGCTGTCATAACAGGCAGCAGGAGAGCACCCTTTTAACTTCGTAGTATGCAGCATGCTCAAAACATCAGTTCATAGCATTTTTTATTTAAAAAATGCATGCCATTTATATTTTTATTAACAGGCCAAAGAAAAGGACTCACTGTGGATGAAGACTTTTTTCTGTAGGACTAAAACAGCACTTGAACAGGTAAGATGTATTCCAAAGAATTTAACATAAATACAGGAAATTTGTGCAATAGAAGTAGGCATGTTTTTGTAACTGAGAGTAGAGTTATTAAACCAACATGACCATAAATTATTTAAGGTTTCAAAGATGTCCCGTAAGAGACCTTTGCCAGGACAAAACGAAAACCTTTATTTAAAACAACCAACCAAGTGAGAAAAGACAGATGGATCAACCTACAGTATACTTACAGTATTAATCAATCAAAAATCAAGGTATGTTTTTCCATTGTGTTCTTGGTGCATTTTCGATAGGTGACAGGAGCCAAAGAATTCGAGAGGCTTGCTGCCATCGCCAAACTGGTCCTGGTGTTGCCCCATGCAAACGCAGATGCTGAGAGGGTGTTTTCAGTTGTGGGACTGAACAAAACCAAGAGAAGAAACAGCCTAGCATTGGATGGCACCTTGTCATCAATAATGACCATAAAGATGGCCAATCTGGAGCCCTGCTTCAAATGGGAGCCCCCCTCAGATATCATCAGGGCCTCCAAGAAGGCCACAGGCCAGTATAACCATGCCCACAGATCATAGACAAGGACTTTACCCAGCTTCTGATCTGCATCTGATACTGATTATGCCTCATTTTTAGTTATTTTTGTAATGCATTCATCTGTATTATTGCTTGAAAAAGGTGTACTGTTTAAGCACTTTATTTGTTGCACTTTATTTGTTTCTGATGGACCATGTGGTGGGAGGCTTTGAATGAAGAATAATGTCCCTCCCTAACTAATCTTGTGTCGTTTTTGGCTGAACATTAATCATCAAGTGCCCTTAAGAATACAATTATTCACAACATAGGCTAGGTTTCAGTTAAGAATTAGTTTAATACCATTCTAATCAAAATATCAATAAACCTACCTAGGTCAAATCTTAAACACTGGTCTATGAATAAGGCTTTATTGTGGTACATAGGAAGTCATTTAGGCACAACAATAGTTTTCTGGTTGAATGTTCAGCTCAAGTCTAGAAGGCCCTACAAATCATTATGCCGAACATTATGCACATCTTTATCAGACCACCCAAAAATCCACTAGAATGCAGGAAGTCACATCTACTTAATCCAACATTTCCTGGGGGTGGACCTTCAGCTATGTCTGCTTCACAGAATGTAACCAATATTGTCCATCTCCAGTAGGCTGCCCCTATCAACGGCTTTGGGCCTCCCCACAAACCACCAGAATGCAGGGTACAACATCAAATGAATTCAAATTCTCTGATATCTGAGCCACCAACTTGTGAGGCTGCATGTGCGGCATAATTTTGATCACCCCTGACAAAATCTCACTCCGAGGTTTTGTGAAAAGTTGGCAGGTATGCTCGGGACAGTCGACGGATTTTTACCTAAGCTTTTTATTTGTTTGCAGCCAAGTTAGATTTAATATAGGATTCACATATTAGTTAATACAGTTGCACAGTTCAGGGTCAGGGAAGTAATACGGATAATGGTGTCTGACACTTACATCCCTATTCGGTCATACCAAACAGTCAGACATTAATTGTTGTAAATAAATGTAATGCAAAGTGTACAGGAAACATTGTATTACTTAAGTTATTCTGAAGTGTAATACTGAAGTGTTTAAAATCAGCGATTTTTGTTAACCACAATGTTTGGCAGAGGTAGAAATCATGAAGAGGAAGGATGATGCGAGGGACATTTTATGGTTTCTGAATAAAAAGAAGCCTATGCCTGCCGCTGAGAGTGACAGGAGTGAGAGAGGGATAGAGAAGGAGAATCAAGTAGCAGTCAGCGAGGAGCAATGCAGCTCCCAACCGTTTCCACCAGGTTAGCAAAATTTAGGAGACACCCCTCGCTGCAGACTGTAACGCGGTGACATCACGTATCTACGTATGGTATGTCTATAACACGCATGCGAATTAACGTGGTGACAGCGCATGCGTGTGTAATTTGCATTGCGTGATGACGTTGTGTTTTCGCGTCGTAACACGTCATTAAAACGCATGCGCATACTTAACAACAGAATACTCTAATAAAATGTAAAAGTATGAAAGCTAAGGTGGAAAATAAGAAGGGGAAAAAAGCAGTAAAATGTAACACAGCACATAGCCGTGATTTTAACCATGTTTCATCTGAGGTAAAATTATACGGAATTACAGAGTTTATTCTGTAATATCTGTGTAGTGTTTTATTTACAATTTATTAGCATTCTGTTGCACTTTACTTCACCGTGTATATTGTAATATTACACTTTAATGGCACCTTATATATCTCTAACTGTGATAGTCAACACTACAAAAGATAGAGTAATCATCAGCTCTAATGGCGCAGATGGTAAAAGTGACGCGATCGACCCGTGTTCGAATCTGCCTTTTGGCGAAGTATTTTCTTCCTTTTCATAATTTCATATCACATCAGAAAAGCATTTATTTTCATTAAAACAATGATGGGTGAGAAATAAAAAAGTATGACAGCATTTCAGTGCCAAGTAACAAAATAATCAAAAAAAATTGCATTATACTCGGCCCCCCTCTGTAAATTGTGGCCCCACTGTGGCCCCTGCCTTTAAAAAATCCTAGATCCGCCACTGTGTGAAGGGAAGGAAGTTGTGCTAGAAAAACCGCGGCTAAATAAAAACATTAAATAAACTTAGTTTAATATAACAGCCACAGACCTAAAGTGTAAGCATGTTTTAATGGTTAGTTCTCTCTTCTAACATAAACAGGGCTTTAATGTTGCGCGTGCTGAAACTCATCCACGTGAGCGCGATCTGAATTGGGAATAGCAAAATGCATCATAGACAAATGTTTGAATATTATTGCACATAAAAACAGCTGGTGACTCTGGTGGGATAGAATTAGCAAGATAATGTATATATATAGCAATAATCTATGTGTGTTTTCTTAATTTCTCCAGTACCGATAGCAGAACCGTTAACGTCAGAGCTTATCGATACTCCGGTATTTTATAATTTAGCCCCGAGACCGATTAAATACCGGGTTTCGGTACCCATCCCTAATCAAAATACAGTATGTGGGCACAGAGAGGCAAACAAATGTAATAATAAACAATATAGGCTATGTACATTTTGCATGTTCAGAAGAAGTGAGCTGCACTGTCCTGCAAAAATGTAAACAGGTTTGTGTCAGTAAATTGCTCAGTGGAAAGAAAGAGATGTAATGAGAACCTTGTATTTCTTTTTTAATGAGTCTAATAGACAAGAACAAGTTCTTTGAAAAAAAATCTATGACCTATGAAAAATGTCTAGTCTTCATGCTCTATGTTGACTATGGTTTCAATAATAATAAACATACATTTGCATAAAGCATCCCTATTTGTTTATGCCCACGTTGATTAGAGTATTACAAAATTGAAAAGTATTAATTTAAGGTACATTTAGAACAAATAAAAATGTGTGATTAATTGCGAGTTAACTCGTGACAACCATGGGATTAATTACAATTAAATATTTTAATCGATAAGACATACATTTTTTTTGGCTTTGTCCAAAATAAAATATAGTTTTTAACACATTTTTATGAAATTAATGACAGTAACATACCTGATGCCATAGTCACAGGACTAACTAGACTAGAGTAACAAGGATGACAGGATACACATTCTTCAGCACACTACACATATTTGTTTTCATAATTCTGTATTGTTTTACAATTTTAAATTGCATTATGTTGTTTTGCACTTACTTGGCATAGTTGTATCACAATAGTAAACAGTCAATTTTTCAGTTTAAGTCAGTTAATTGTAGATTTAGCACATTATATTTCTAAGAGATCTAATGTTGTCACGGGCCCACCAGTGGGCCCACTTGCCAGTACATGTTTAAACAGTAATATCTTATTCTGAACCTAAAGCAATCTTGACAAACTATATATCGTTTGAAAGCTTAAAGACTCTAGTTTTCATAATTGGTGACTGATTTTTGAAATATTTTACAGAGCAACTGTAATTTATTAATTTGTAAGAAGAGTACTCCTCAGACTCAGAGAGCAAGTTCTGAAACCTTTACTTTGAAATAGTGATTGATACATATATAAAATCATGAAAAATAAGCAAAAATCTCCATTCATGTTCAATGTCAAGTGTTCAAAAGATAACATTCATTCTATTTTTTATGAAAAAAATGTCTAAAAGTGTTTCTAATATAAATAAAAACAATAGGTTCTCAATTTTTGGTGCAGCATGAACTATAACGTACGTCCAGAGTTCTTGTTGCATGACTTTTGTGTTTTTTAGAGGTTGAATTGAAATAAAATACAGCCATACTACCCTTAATACTTCTGAATGTGATGTCTACGTCATAAATATTGAGAAAAGTAAGAAAAAACAATGGAAATGGAGCCGCCCTTATATGGTTACCAATGGAGTTTAGTGGAGAAGCTTGGTACTATGCCCAAACAAAATTTCACTGAAAGCTCATTTTTTGAGATATCAACCTCAAATATGGAACACAACTTCCTCAGATTTTTGGTTTTGCTTCTCTAGCAGTTTTAGAGTGAAACATGTTGTGTAAAATATATATTTTATATAAAATATTAATATTACAATTTTTACATTTTATATTTTCGTAAACTTAAACTTCCATAACTTTTTTGTAATATACTTTGTATAACTTTTTCCACCTCTACAATACTCTGCAAAGTGTCTTCTTTAAAAGGAGATCAACCTTAAGTCTCTGCTCCAAAGCATTCAAAATGTATATTCATTTAAGTTGGAAATGTCATTTTCAGCCCTATACTCAAAAAGTGGAACTGACAATTAACAGGTTAAGGGTATTGTAATTAGATAATGTGCCCATCTGTTTGTCTGTGTCCACTCACAGAACTTAAAATATACTGATCTAGTTAAATTATTAGGCAAGGAATATGAACAGATCTTGGTCTTTCTGAGATCATCTGAAACCAGACTTTCTTAAACATTGCAAGACTGGGGTGAAGGTCTGCAGTCACCTTGCTGCTCTTGTTTGCAACTGAATTTACATGGATGAATTATTACATGGATACATTACCCCACACCAGCTGATCTCAAAGTTGAAAATTGAAAATCTAATGCCAATCCACCGAACAAATATTAGAATATTCTGGTCCAGCCCTAGTAACAGGTT
Source organism: Gymnocypris eckloni scoliostomus (assembly GCA_027564155.1). Lineage (NCBI taxonomy): Eukaryota > Metazoa > Chordata > Actinopteri > Cypriniformes > Cyprinidae > Gymnocypris > Gymnocypris eckloni. The sequence continues at coordinate 35,243,657 of CM050423.1, forward strand.
TAATAATAATTAATAATTTGTTATATTTATAGCGCTTTTCTGGATATTCAAAGTGCTTTACAAGGAGGGGGGAAGCTCCTCAACAACCCCCAGTGTGCAGCATCCACCTGGATGATGCGACGGCAGCCATATTGCGCCAGAACGCCCACCCCACACCAGCTTATTGGTGAAGAGGAGACAGAGTGATGAAGCCAATCAGTATATGTGGATGATTAGGAGGCCATAATGGTCAGAGGCCAATGGGTGAATTTAGCCAGGATTCCAGGTTAATACACCCCACTCTTTTTCAAAGGACATCCTGGGATTTTTAATGACCACAGAGAGTCAGGACCTTGGTTTAATGTCTCATCCAAAGGACGGTGCTTTTTACAGTATAGTGTCCCTGTCACTATACTGGGGCGTTAGGACCCACACAGACCACAGGGTGAGCACCCCATGCTGGTCTCACTAACACCTCTTCCAACAGCAACCTAGTTCTCCTAGGAGGTCTCCCATCCAGGTACTGACCAGGCTCAACCCAACTTGGCTTCAGTGGCAACCAGTCTTGGGCTGCAGGGTGATATGGCGTTATGACAATTTCAAACTAATTTGCTAGCTAATAGTCAAGTTCACAAAAGTATATTGTACATTTTGAAAGGATTTTACTTGTAGATATTGGTTATTTTTTATATTATAAATAAGAGTTTACATTTACATTTTAAAAATAGTAACAGTATTGACACGGCATGATGACCGCCCCCCCGACCCCACCCAGATCTTAGCTGCATCAGAACATTTATGATATAAAATACCAGAATATTAGTAAACAAATGCACTGGGGAAAATAGCATTAAAGCTATCCAGACTTGATTACATAATTCCATAACTGGAGTCACTACACTGTTTCATCCATCTACATTGTACATTTTTCCATAGTGAAGAATTATCCAGTATTTGCCATGGAACTGGCACACTGCCTGACCATTTCCCAAAAGATGAACTTGTCCCAGCCCACTCTTTCTCTCCCACATTTGGATAAAAAAACACCTGCTTTCATTCTCTCATACTCTGTGAAGCAAAACCGGGGCTGAGACACCCAGCAAAACAGAATTGGGTGGCATTCCTTGCGATATCAGCATTCCTGAACAGTGTGTTGAAATTCCAAAACTTTTTTTTGTCCATCAAAACTCAAAATAAGTTGTGCCTATGTGCCTCTATAGCTCCTTACCAGACTGAGTTGACTCCAAGAAGTATGGATGGGTTTGTACTGGACCACAATGCTTTCATCTGGCTGAGGTTCTTTGTGTTCAGCATCCTCATCAGAATCGTTGTGAAGGGCTTTCTCTTGGTAATTCTGGTACAGAACTTCTTCCTCTAAAAAAAATAAAACACAGTGAAACTGTGACTATGAAAACATCCAAGGAAACGGTCACCTTATGGGACAGTCTGAACTACAACTTTTTTTGAGGATGTTCACCTAAGCCTCTGTTAAGTGTGCTCTGTATAAAAAAACACACAGAAAGGTCTGGAGGATGACCAATGCTTACCCTCACTGTCAAATGTCCACTGAGTCGGGAGGCCTTTCCTTCTCTCCACATTCTGCAGGAAGCACAGGTGATCGATTAGTTGGGACTGACAAATGGGATTTTCTAGGAAACAGTGGTCCTTAAAACATACTTTAATTATTAATTTATTTTTTTAATTAAAGTATACATTATATACACCATTTTAGGTACACCTGTTCATCTACATGTTAATGCAAATATCTAATCAGCCAATCACATGGCAGCAGCAACACATTTAGGCATGTAGACATGTTAAAGACAAACTGCTTCAAAGTTCAAAGCGAGCATCAGAATGGCAAGGAAATGGGATTTAAGTGATTTTGATGGTTGTTGGTGCCAGAAGGGCTGGTTTAAGTATTGATCTATTCAGATTTTCACGCTCAACAAACGGGTTTACAAAGAATGGTCCAAAGAGCAAAAAATACACAGAGCGTCAGTTCTGTGGGGCAAAAATGCCTTGTGGATGCCAAAGGTCAGAGGAGAATGCCCAGACTGGTTTGAGCTGATAGAAAGGCACCAGTTACTCAATTAACAACTCATTACAATCGATGAATGCATAAGAAGTTACAACATGTTGAACTTTGAAGAAGATGGGCTACAGCAACAGAAGACCACACCAGGTGCCACTACTGTCAGCTAAATACTGGTTCTACGGTCAGATTGATAAAAAATTTAAAATAAAAGCTTTTTAGCAGCAAACACTCAAGTTGGAATGGAGCACATAGGGATAAAAAAGTACCCCATGTGTAAAATTCAACAGCATCAGATACATTTTTTTTCTTAAATCAAAGCCTGAATGTCCCTGCTAGCCATCATATAATGGGTCAAGGCTGGATCTTTCAACAGGACAATGACCTAAAACATCCAAATCAAAACAAAAATGGGTTGATCTGAAGGGTCTGGAGAGATTCTGGATAAAGGAATGGTCTCTGATCTCTTGTGTTCTCCAAACTCATCAGGCATTATAGGTCAAGGAGGTAGCAAAAAGTATTGAACAAAAGGTTATGATTAATTGTGGTCAATGTGTATTAGTTCCTAGAAGTGCAATGCCAAATTTTCTGTCCGAATGTGAACAACTGAATTTGTGGAAGCAAATTTGTAAAGTGAATAAAATGGACCGAAAATTGCCTGTCAAATATTATACATCGCATTTTTAAACAGATTTAATATTTTGGAATTGAACTCTAGAAAGTGAATATGAATTATTACATTTTTAATCATGAAAATGTGTGTGAAATGGTTTGAATTTAAATATTCACAGCTTAAATATACAACTATGTTGGATTTCTGCCCCTAAAAATGCAAGCCCTGAAAATACAAAGCATTAAAATGCAAGCACCGTTAATGCAATGCATAATTTTTTCATTTAGTGCAATTCTACGTGCTTTTTTGCTTCAAAGACATTTGTCATTATTTTTCTTCCATATATTAGAGAACAACTGACCAATTCATAAGACAGTTTCTTGCTTCATGAGTGAATTAGCAGTTTGAAAAAAAATCAGCTGCATAAATGACTCGGTGACTTTCATATTTTAGCTAATTTTATTACATTTTGTGATCTATTTCCATTTGTTATTTTCAAAAGGGAAATACTGGCATGAATGTTTACAGAGCAGAGGTAACCTTTTTAAGTCCAATAGAAGAGATGGACTTTTTTTTCTTTAATATTATTATGTTGTGCTGAATTACTGGTTACTGTGTTATTTCTGTTTCAAAAACAGAATAAATAACAGCAATAAATAACACTTTAATATCTAAAGAGTGTTTTTGTGACTTTATGTTGTGAAATGCATAATAATCGTAATAATCAAACAAAATCTATAATTGTTGCATCCCTAGCTATCCGCATCAAGTTCAAGACACTGATGCTTGCATATTGAACAACCACAGGCTCAGCACCTGCCTACTTCCACTCACTAAAATACGAATCTACATCCCCTCCAGAAGTCTGAGATCTGCTAGTGAGCGACGCCTCGTGGTATCATTCAAGGATTCCAGGATTTCAAGGATTCAAGGTTTTATTCGTCACATACTCAATTATACAGAATATAATCAGTAGTGAAATGTAATGGCGCTTTTCCACTGCATGGTAGCACGGCACGGCACGTTCACTTTTGGGGTTTTCCACTGGGTACTGTACCTGGTACCTGATACTTTTAGTACCACTTGTCGAGGTTCCATGCGAGCCATACCGTTACCAAACGTGGACGTGTAAACTCTGCTGTTCACTGATTGGCCGGAGAAAATCGTCATTACTGCGTCACTGAACTTGCGACACGAGACCCTCCTCTACAGTCCTACCCGCTAGATTTAAATCAGCACAGCCAGCGAAGGATCGGACGCAACTTCTGTTTAAACAAACGCACATTTTTGCATCAACCACAAAATAGCAGTGTCGTTGTCTGTTGAGGAAGTACAGATGTTCTTCTCGTTGATAGCCGAGGAGCGGATCCAGTGAGAGCTTGATGGTGCGACGCCGAAGGAAAAAGCCTTATGTATATAACGTTACTTTTGAACTTGCTATATTTACAGAGTATGTTTTCTGTTTATATTTTTACCTCTGTATCTGTGTTTTGCTTCAATTAAAAACAATCTGATCGAATAAGTGTACCTCCAGACTATATTAAATATGTATCATTGTATGAGCACGTAATGAACCTATTGAAAAAGACAAATGATTAATGCCGCGATTATAAAAACCATCACATAAATAAAAAAAAACAAGGGATACATTGTAAATTTTGAAATATTCAAGTTTATTGATAATTCACTTTACAGAACACGCTGCATGAATAGTTAACTTAATCAAGTAACGCAGCACACCTGCACGAACATCCCTGCTCTCCTCCTCTACAGCCCGTGTCACTGTCACCACAGTCTCTGCTGCTGGGGTAAATCACAAGCATTCTCATAGACCTCTCCATTGCTGTTAAAAACATCCACATGCCGAGTGAAGAACACTATTCCGTCTCCTTTCTTTGTTGTGAGTTTGTTTGTGCGCGTTTACGATGATGTCACGGCAGTAGGCGGCGACAATCATAACGACGCGTGAATTATCCCGCCCACTCTATAGCGGTACTAAACTGCGGTGGAAATGCAACCGACCCGAACTGAGCCGTTAAGTCAGGTCAGGTCCGCTCAATGGACAGAGAGGCTCAAAATCACTCTCCAGAACATTCTCTTTCACCATTCCTCCTGGCTGGTGGAATGATCTTCCCACGCCTATCCGGAATGTTGGAGCCCTGTCAATCTTCAAGCAACAACTGAAAACTCATCTCTTTCGACATTACTTGACTGACTTCATCCTAAACTTTAAACTCTAAAACTCTTTATCTTTCTCTCCTTCCCTTGCTAGCTTGTACTTATTTGAACAGTACCTGAGACTTGGTGTTACGAGGACTTCCTCTGTCTGTTTGCCATCTTTCATCTTCAAGATGAATCGCTTTATGTATTCCCCAATTGAAAGTAGCTTTGGATAAAAGCGTCTGCAAAAAGACTAAATGTAAATGTAAAATTTGCCATCACGTCATCGACCCATGTATGTGCCCATTCATGGACAAGGAGACTCTTTGTTATTGAATAGTTTAAAATCGCATGAGCGTTAAAATTGGCAAGACTTAAAAACACATGCAAGTTATAAACTTTAACACTAAGATGGTTAAAGTTTGCAACCAATCTACAAATCCATGGGGCCTGGGGCTTGTACCACGATGGTGGCTAAAGAAACTGCTGGGTTACAGTATTAGTTTTGAGTTGACAAACTAAACCATTCCAATTCGGCTTTGTTTGTACCATGACACTGATCATCAACTTCCTCTGTCAGCTCAGGCTTTGATCCTGAGTTCATTGAGTGTGTGCACATGAAAGTGTGACATCAGTAATGAACAGCCAATGACATGCCTTGATAATGTGATTCACTTCTCACGACAGAGTCGGTGCGATTCACAGACTAAGATTAAAAATTTGAAGAATTTAAACATTTACACAGCAAGAATAAATGAGCTATGAAATGAGCTTCATGTCTATGAAAGAGGACAACTTAAAACATCTTGCCATATCAGTAAAAGTGAAAGTTGTGACATTAGTTTATATGGTGGATATAGACTCAAATAGTCTAATAGACTCAATAAACTCAAAAATCTAAGCTCATATGTAGTAATGCTTAAAACATTATCTATTGTAGAGGTTGACCGATATGGATTTTCTCTGGCCAATGCCGATATTTAGAAATCAGGGCGATGGCTGAATTATGATGAAGATTTTTGGCCGATATGTTTGGCTGATTTTCTTTCTTTTTTTTTTATCTCATAAAATCTAAGTCAAGTAATAAGAAGTAAAGTGATACATAAAATTGCTTAAATTAAACATTTATTAATTTCATTTATCTTTACATTATTGAAAATTTAACTTTTTTTGGCAAACAAGGGGAATTTACTATTCAAATTAAAATATGTTAGAAATGTTGTGTGATCATTCCTTAAAAAATAAAGTTTTCATAATTTTAGTAGTAGTCCATTCTGCTGAACAAATATTTCTGCTGCAATGTCTTCAAAAAACCCGGACTTTTATTTTGATGGGTTTTGACGTAAATACCTTTACATTTCTGTGTGTATATGATATGAGCATAGTTTTACTCAAATGAAATGGTGAAACGCTCCTGACGTGACTCTCAGAGCAGTTCTGGAGATGTTTTTCGTGTGTTTATGTCCTCAATGAGACGTCACGCGCGCTTCAGTGTGTGTGTGTGTGTGTGTGTGTGTGTGTGTGTGTGTGTGTGTGTGTGTGTGTGCTAAAGGAAAACACGCGTCTCTGTCATCCATTCATACATAAATATGATCACGCACTATGAGTTAATGCTCATCAGATCGCGTATATCAGTAGGAAGTGGATAGAAAAGATAATTCGGTGTAAAGAAATATTAAGTGAACATGTATACAAATATAAAACCCTGGCAAAGCTGTATTATCAGCGAATGTGAGCAGAGCATAGCGGGGAGCAGATCAGTGAAGGAGATTTTACCAGCGTTGCCCAGTACAGCTGTACCACAGCATGTCACAGCACAGCAGCGCTACTGCAAACAGGAACAAGTATACTAACGTTACATAGACATTTCTTGTCGGCACGTTATTTGAGCGGACTCTGCTTTTCCGGTGTGCATGAGCAGTAACTGAACAGAATGATAGAGCGGAATATTGAACGGAGCGTCACACGGCGCAGTGATGATGGCTGAAGCCTGAGGGAGAGGGGAAACCTGAACACTGCTGGATGGTGCGGCATATATTTTCGGCTGCTGAAAATTAAAAACTGCATCCTTAGTAAATGGACAAAATTATTCTTCGAGGCACATAATTTGCTTCAATGATTTTTTTGTATTCGAGTTACTTGAGGAATTGTTTCAGCCCTAAAAAAGTTACTCACATTCTTTTTCCAAATGTTATTCTCATTCTCTCTCCAAAAGTAGCGTCATATTTAACAAATGAAATACAAGGCTAGATTAAGAATGAAGGATAAGAACTTAAGTCTTACCATTTTCTTGGGGAGTTACCAGGTAGTTATCTGTTCAAAATGTTATTTATTTATTCAAATTATCTGGCTAGCCACCCAAACCTGATTCAAGATACAGGCCCCTGATCTGTATGGATCGTGGATCAACTGTTAAACTGCTACTATGTTCCCAGTGTCCTCCAGATTTGTATGAACACATTATTATGTTTCCCAGGGAATACAGTGCCTATGTTCTAATAACTCAAACAATTAAATTATCATATGGTCTTGGATAACTAATGCACTGATCTAATTCTCTAAAAAAATGTCATGACAGCCCTCCGTGAAGTCTACCTTCTCAGCAACAAGTAAATAATTAAAGGGGTCTCCACCTGTGTTGTTCAGTTGAGCTTTTATTAAATTGCACTTTTTTTATTGGTTAGGGTTAGATAAAATGAATCTTAATCTTTAAATTGACTCAATGCATGTTAATAGAGCATTGATCTGGGGAACTTAGGACCCTTTTTCCAGAGATCGACCGATATATCGATTTACCGATATTTTCCCGATATTTAAGCATTTTACCATGATCAGATATCGGTTTTGTAATATCGGATTCACCAATAAATGCCATCTAGTGGTTGTTTTGGGAATTGCGCGCAGGATTGCTATTGCAGCGCGTCTGAGGGTAGACGAGACAACAACAACGGCGTCCAGGTACTTGATTTGCTGTAGTTAGTAAACTTTATTTAACATAACAGCCATTAATGCACAAATTGGATGCATTACATAAATGCCTGATATGCAGCTTGGCTCTAAGAAATAGAGACGAACTCACAGAGTCACGTAAGATAATCCGTCAATCTTTCTGAATAAAGACTGTGCATGAATTAAACAATACAGCCACGAATGAGCGCATGTTGCAAATAAAAGCGCTGAATTTAATTCTCTCTCTGTTGTATATGCTCATCATTAGTCTCGTGAAGCCGCTTTCATATTCCTGTTTACTCAACGATTGATGCTCAGGAAATGCTCCAGCACGGCCACCCCATGGAAATTTTAACAAGATTCACTTGTTTAAAAACACACTAAATTTAAATGATATTAACATTTACTATATAACCATTATTTCGCCAATAAACATTTAAATAAATACATCTCTATCGAAATGTATTATTTATTATTTATTATCTCCGCAAGCGATCGTAGTTTGAGCATAGTTCTGTGTAAATAGATAAACCGCACTGTCAGCAGGCATTTAATAATCTAGAATGACAAAAACATTTTTATAATTCTGATATAACATACCAGTTGAGAAATGCAATAAAATACGATGTTTTGTTTGTTATAGCTTTTTTCAATACTCCAGAGAATATTATTCATTGAATTAACATTATCCAGTGATTTTTTCTTCATTCTTTAGCCTATTAAACAGCTTATAAACCTAAAACTGTAGTTTAAAATTAAGTTGATATGACTCCTGCCCTTTATGTTCTCCATTTGAAAACATTAGACATTCGTTTGCTTATTGTTAATATCAGTGTTGCTAATAATGCTTTTTATAAAAAATATATATATTGTTGTAATTTGAAGATTAAATTTAACATGAAAGACTTAATTTTCAACCGTTTTTTTGTTGTTTAAGATGACTAAAAGATGGAAAACCAAAGTGAAGTATGGACTTCACTCAGTTATTTATTTACTGTATAACAGTAACAAAACTGTTTTTTAACAACAAAAACTATATCGGTCGATCACTACCATTTTCATGTGTTCGTTATGTGCCACCTAACATAGGACTCCGGGAACATAGGCATGCTTCCCATGACAAGCTGAAACTAGAAAAGGAACCAGCACAAAAACCAACAGCAAAAAAATATTGTCTAATTTTCGTTATTGACTAAATCTCAGTATAATTTTTTTGTCAATATCACACAATACTTTTAGCCCGTTATCTCAAGTTTAACCCCTACAGAGACGTCATAGCCATAAGCCAGTGGCAGGAAGAAGTAAATTAACTTTTTACTCAACATTTAGTGTTCAACTCACTTTGCTCTTGGATGGACTCACACAAGACAGTCTCTCCTCAGCGACACCTTTCAGCACAGGCTGGGACAATCGTTTGGCCTTTGGGTCTAAAGATAGCACATCTATATCTACGCCACTGACCATTGCTCGGCGATACGATTTAGAGCGCTGGCCTCTTGTCAGCAGTCCTGCGTTCTCATCTCCATCCAGCTCATCTTCCTTACTGGTGGAGAAAGAAGACCCTGTCTCAAACATGCTTCGCGGTCGGAAGGCACTTTTATCAGTGTCCAAAAACTTCTGAGAGGGCTTGCTGAGGTGTGTGTCGGAGACTAGACCCCTGGGTATGATCTGCTGGGTGCCGATCTTCTGCGCTACGGGACTATGGGTGCTCAGTATGATTGGGGAAGAGAGCTGCTTGCCCTCTAAACCCTGAGGTGACTTTGAACTCTGCCTTTGCAACAAGATGCCCAATGGCCTCTCAGTAGGGGGTGGGGTGCGGGGTGTGGGGGGGTCTGAGGGGAGGCTAAAGTTGGAGAAGATGGAGGGGATGCTGGAGGTGGAACTGTGAGACAGGGAGCTGCAAAGGTCGATGGGAGACCCATGGGCATCCTGCGACTGGAGTGGAGGTGAACGTGTGAAGTTCTGAGGTGATACAATATGTTTTTGTGAAACAGTGTCTGGCGGTGGAGACGCATTCCCAAAAACAATCTGATCTCTTTGAGAGGTGAGAATGAACTGACTGGAGAGACGTTTGAAAGGCTCTGTTATGTCATGCCAAACACTGAGGCCATTCCCATTCTTGGTGGGCAATGTTGTTGTTTTAGAGGAAGAAGGAGCCTCCTCATCCTTTTCATTGTCCGATTTTGAGAACTTTGACAGAGAAAACCGTCCATTCGATAAATATCCAATACTGATGCTCGAACAACCCTTGTCTTCCTCACGGGTTTGTTGAGAGTGTGTTTCAGCACTGTAGTGTTTGACGCAGTGGTGCTAATCTTCTCAGCCGGCTGAGTGAGGTGAAATTACACCTATCATCCACAGGAAAGTCTGTCATGAGAACTCCATCTATTTGGTAACTGAGTGGTCTGGGTTTGGGCTTCATGTCATTTTCATTCCGTCTTTTCCAGAGAGGAGTGATATTGTTATTGGAGAGGTCCACTTCATTGCCAAGATCCATAATGAGTCCATTCATATCACTCAGCAATCATTATGACCCTTGTCTGAACCGAAAGAGAGAGGAAACAGTTACATGATTGCAAGTTGAACTGTGCCCTGAAACTATAATCACTTAACAACATCAACTTTAAAAAAAAAGACTTAAATAGATATTTCACTCTAAAAAATAAACATATACTTACTCTCATGTATGTCCAAACTTGTGTGACTTTCTTTACTTAAAAAGAAGAACATGAGATTAGTCCCAGTCACATTCACTTTCATCGTATTGAAAAAAAAAAGACTTAACGTTAAGTGATAAGCTGTCAATCACTAGCATTTAACATAGCATATCCATTCCATAAAAGAAAGTCATACATGTTTGGAAAAACATGTTTTTTTTTCTTTCTTTTTTTTTTTCTTTGACAGTATTTTTACTTTACGGTGAAATATTATTTTACGTTTTACGATGCACAGTTTTTATCATCCACGATTATACATTTACAGGTTAATAAGGTTTTAACTTCGTTGAATAATGAACATTGCTGAGTGTTGCTGGTGGATTGATAAGTTTAAGTATTTGGAAAAACAGTGAAAACAAACACTCGTCATCGTGTGCACAAGATTCACACGCGCGCTATTACCGTAACTCTCTAGAAGGAAATAAAAAGTGCTCGTACCTAAACGTTAAAAGATTTATAAAGAAATGCATCATACCTCTTTGTGAAGAAGATTAACTATAATCCTGCTCTCTACTCTTGTTTTCCTGACTTCGTAATTCCAGCGTGTACTTTTTTCCCTCGAAAATGCTCTAAACTCCAAAAACCGTGCCTTTTGCGGTCCTGCAGTCGTGTGTGTGTTCAGGGTTCAGATCGAGACTTCAGTAGTGCAATAAGTGAAGGTTTGTCAGGGAGATTAGCTCCCAAATTCACGTGACGTCATCTGCTCGAGGATCGATCTATAGTGTGAGTGGCTGCCTCAGCTCAGACACTCATTGAACTCTAAGAGAGAGGAAGTACTTAATAAGAGGAAATATCTTAATAAACTAAATTAGTTGTAGTTTATTCTAGTAATTCTTAATAAACTAATTTGTGTATAATATTCAGTACTTCAATTTAAAGATATAGTCGTGAATAAGTGAATACTTAGCGCCATCATGTGGAGCTAGTTTGGCAATGTGTTCAAAGACTTAACATTTATTTATTGTATTTGATTTTAAATAACTTTTTAACATTTACTTATTGTATTTGATTTTAAATAACTTTATTATTATTATTCAGAATTTAAGGTTAGGTTATGGAGCAGGTCAATTTGGCCTCTCCGCACGCAGGCTGATGCCCGGCTCCAGATACGAGATGAAGGGTGTGGGCCAAGTGATATTCCAGGTGGGCCGGGTTATGAGTTGGGGGGGGGGTTATATTTTTATTAATATAAAAACAATTTAGATCAGCTGGAAAATGTACACTACAATTCTAAACTGAGAGTATTTACTCTACAACATGGTTTCCAGGTGACAAAATTAGCCCAATAGCCAGTGAAAAGCAGCACAAAGTAGTCCCATATATCAAAACTCATTTCCATTCCTAAAATACATATAATTCACCTTGCAGTGGCCCTTCCAGTGGCACCTTCCAGTGGTTTATAGAATGGTATAAATATTAGGGATGTAATATAAAACGCGCACACACACACGCCCACCCACACACACACACACGCACACACACACACACACACACACACACACACACACACACACACACAGAGAGAGGGAGAGAGACCATCCAGAGAGACCATTCCTAGAGACCATTCCCATCCAGAGAGAGACCATTCCTTCGACGCCGCCCACGGCTCACGTAAGCCCGCTGGTGTCTCTACTAGCTCCGCCCAGCTCATCTTCGTCGCCGCTGGTCCTGCCCAGCCCGTCTTCGTCTCCACTGGTTCCGTCCAGTTCCACGCTAGCCGAGCACCTCCTGGTACCCCTGGGCGTGTTAGTGGTTTACAAGGGGATGGATTGGAGCCCAGCCCCAGAGCCTGCTCCTCGCCAGCGCCCTCCGGTGCCTGCTCCTCGCCAGCGCCCTCCGGTGCCTGCTCGTCGCCAGCGCCCTCCGGTGCCTGCTCGCCAGCGCCGTGCCTACTCGCCAGCGCCCGGTGCCTGCTCCGCCAGAGCCCTCCGGTGCCTACTCCTCGCCAGCGCCCTCCGGTGCCTGCTCGCCAGCGCCCTCCGGTGCCTGCTCCTCGCCAGAGCCCTCCGGTGCCTGCTCCTCGCAAGTGCTCTCAAGTTTCCCCGCTGGTTCCGTCCAGCACTCCAGAGCACCCACGAGAGTCAGCGCCACCCGAGCGCCCACGAGTCAGCGCCACCCGGCGCCCACGAGTCAGCGCCACCCGGCGCCCGAGTCAGCACCACCAGCGCCCGAGTCAGCGTCACCCAGCGCCCACGAGTCAGAGCCTCCAGAGCGCCCCCAAGAGTTGGTCCCGTCCAGCTCACCTTTGCCGACAGCGCAGTTTGTGTGCAAGCACGGAACAGAAGATGCTCTAAAATAAAACAAACAAATATCCTGTTGATCTGTGCATATGTACTCCAGTATATCAATTCAATATAGATTAATTATTGCTAAAGTTACTTGCCAAGAGGGGTAGTTTGACATACTTCATGTGTTTGCCCATTCAGGCGGTTCGCGCGTGTCAGAGACGCGCTATCTGTGCTCGCGCTGTTCACACAGAACAGAACACAACGCGCATGTACTGAAAGGAGTTGTCTTTCGCCCAAATGCTTTTTAATCGCTTACATTTTAAACAAACAAGGCTTAAAAACACATGCAAATGATACAATTTAGTGACCACCTGCAGTGGCCCGATCTGGCAAGTGACAAATCCGGCGTCCTTCACGCCATCGGACAGTCTTTATTGTCAAGCCCTGGTACACCTTTAGAAAATAATCGCACAACCTAATCGATATTCTATAATTAAACCGAATATTCGAATATTCGAAAATCGTGACCCATCCCTAATAAATATATTTAAATACAAGCATTTCAGTGAAAATTAATTTAGGCTCTATATTCAATATTTCAAGCCTTTAACCCACGGCGGGGAAATCAACCCACAGCAGCAGTTTAAAAGTAGCCCAATTCAGTAGAGAAAAAAAAAAGACTTGACAACCCTGCATCCAACACAAGTCTTCTTGCAGTCCGAATTGACTGATCGTGGGTGGAGAGCAGGGGCGTAGCCATCATTTCAAAAGTGGGGGACAGAATGTCTAGTGTTATACCTGTTTTTTTCAGTTAACCCTTGTCTAATTGACAGCTTTTTGCTTAATATGCTTTATGATTAGATTATTATATATTATTATAAAATAGAAAGACAACAGCTTGTCACTGGGATAGTATCCTTAAAAGGACATCTGTGTAACCTTATTTACCCCAAAACGTTTCATAGTTGTACTTAAAGTACATATTGGTACTCTAAGGTACTAATGTGCACCTTTATGAGTATAAGTTACAAAGATGTTTTTATAAGGGTACCATTGTTTACATATTTAAAATTGTATTTTGTGTATGTTGTATGTACAGTACATGACACACATTAATGTATACATTCACATACTACTTTATTCTGTTCTATTATACGGTCCATGTTTCAGAAGTTAAATAAAAAAAGTAATTGATAACAAACTATTGCAAAGAAACTGTGTATTGAGCTCAACTGACAAACATGTCAAGGTATGTAGACCCTAAATCAATTAAACAACGAGATGAAATAAACATTTAGTGACATTTCCTTTAAGCTTTCTGGCTGGTTTGTTTAAAAATAGTGGCTTTTTGACACAATATTAAAGCTAACCTATCTAAATATATAAAGCTACTTAAAACTGAAGTATAAAAAAGTACAAATTAGTCTGATTAGTCTATGTTAAAAGGTATAATAAATATCTTATCATAGACAATGCGGTAAATAATTTGTCCTTACCTCTGAAGCCTCATTTAAACGTTCTGCCTCATTCACTCTCAACTCTGAATTCACTTCTGCCTCGGTCTAAATAAAGTAGTGTTTGAAACATGTACATACAGTACAGGGAATAGTGACATACAGAAGAACATAACAAATTAAGTACACTGTTGGACAATAACCAATCATTTGTAAATTATTTTTTAACACTTTAGTATGGGGAACATATATTCACTATTAACTATGACTGTTGCCTCAATAAACACTTCATTTACTGCTTATTAATAGCTTGTAAGGTAGTCGTTGTAGTTGTTAAGTTTAGGTATTGGGTAGGATTATGGGATGCAAAATATTGTCATGAAGAATATCTATATTTTACTAATAATGTGTTTTTTTTATGATTGGTCCATATATAATCCTACAAACACTTGTGTAGGCTATTAATATATTTTATACAATTTAAAAACAGCCAGGTGTTAAAAGCCACTTTATCTGTTCTCACCTGTGAAGTTTGTCATCCTGATTCTGCCCTGACAAACCTAGGCTGTCTGTTTCTTGTTCATTCTTGACAACACATAAAAACATAAAATTAGTGCAATAATGAAAGAGTACCCCTAAATTAAGATCGTTCCTATATCGGATCGTCAATGCATGCATACTACTTGACTGAAATACATTATATATAATTGGCAGAATTAAACATGTCACAACGCTGTAAAATCTCAGTTCAACATTATCTTTATTCTTATTTGAAGGGTTCTGATAACATACGTTAAAATAAAATACGTTACAAAAGAGTTACAAAAAAATACACTGAAAATAAGTGCATGTTTGTCCAGGCAGCTTTTTTTCTCTCCATATAATTAACATAAAAGCTTGCTAATTATTCAACAAGAGCAATAGCAGAGTCACTCAACATTGTGCAACACTATTCGGATACCACATGCCAACTTATGCTGCTTGACTTTTTCGTAAAAAAAGGAGTGAAGAGTTTTTTCCCGCTTTGAACTCATCGCGACCTCTTTGAATGTTGAATACAGCGCGGGACCACGGGTGCAAGCTAGAGCGTGTCGTGACATGACAAACTAGTGACTGATTGCCATGGAAAGTAAACGTCATGTATAGACTATCTTGTTTTTCTAATTTAAATAATTCTGCATTAATATACATTGCTCCATTAAAACCTCAACATGTCGAGAACACAACTGTCCAATGAAAAAGTGCGGGGGACGAATTTACTTTTTTTAAAGTGAGGGGGACACGTCCATAGACATATATGTGGGGTGATTTTGCTTTTAGTTTTCTCCAAGACTATACAGTAAAATACTTTGAAAATGGATACAGTGAAAGTCAGGGTCACTCAGAATACATATCAATTGGAGGAATGAGCTAACTTATTAAAGTAAATATTTGTATTAGTGTTTGCATATAAGGAAATTATCCAAGTGCAAGAATGTTTGGGGTGATGTTGCCTTTAATTTTCTCTTAAACTCTACCGTAAAATGAATACATTAATAGTCAGGATCACTCTGAACAAATATTAATTGAAAGAATGAGCAAACCACACACACACACAGACACACACACAAATATGAACATTTACTAAACATTAATATGACAATTAATGTACAATACAAACATTTATGTACAAAAATAATGTAACGTTATTTACAAACATTAAAATAAAAAAAGCAAAAGTGTAAAGGAAACGCCGGTATGACAGCTTCTTTACATTCACGTATAGACGCACAAAACAAAACAAAAGTGCGGCTGGATTGACCGCAGTCGTTTACTGCTCTATATGTAACTTATCCAATTGACTGTACAGTGCATACTTTTACGTTAAATTAATTAGCTTAACGTTACTTCCATTCATCTGTTGTCAAACTGCCAGCAAAACCTTTATAAATGCATATATAAAAACGCTCATCTACACATTAGATGACATTAAAAGCCCACATTTTCATAAACAAGAGCTCAAGTCTTACGTTACCTCTTATAGTTAACGTTAGTCTGATGCTAACGGACTTTTTGCGAAGACACTAAACCATTTCTATAAACTATCAAGTAAAACGTGTCATTTACATGAAAGAAAGTGTCAGGAACACTTGTATGTACTATTTGTGTAATTTTAGAGACTAAACATACATGAAATTAGTGAAAACAACAGAGAATGTGTTTAGCTGTTTGAGAGTTGAGCTGCCGCCCCGTTTCCATGGTGACTTGACTGACTTCCTGCGCCAAAGCACGTCGAAGTCACGCAGAATGTACGTAATATAATATAATATAATATAATATAATATAATATAATATAATATAATATAATAGCTTTAGAAATGGTAAAGTTAAAAAAAACTTTGATTAAAAACGCATGAATTCAGTACACAGCCTATTAACACATGTATCATGAGGAACAATTTTTAAGCTTTGTTTGATGTATTTTTTGTATATTTTTTCAAAATATATTTTAATATATTTAACAGTGCTTCAGATATATGTCAAAACATTTTTCACTACGGCTATGTAGTCCGAAATACTTCTGCTGAATTTGGACTAAATCAGATGGTCCAAACTAAACCCAATTTTAAATGTAAATTGTTGGTCTAAATCCGGACCAAATCCGACAGACCGAACAAAGACCAATTTTCAACGTCGATTTTTGGTCTAAAATAAGGCCATGACGGGCCGACTTTGATATAGCCCCCCCAAAAGACGTTCAAATGACGTATGGTGATGGGTGTGCACTGTGTGAGGCAAGGCCAATATATAAAAACTAGTGGTGGGCATAGATTAATTTTTTTAATCTAGATTAATCTTGGAATTAATCTAGATTAATCTAGATTAAAATGGCTCATTTGAATTCTGCCGAAGGCATTCAGAATATGTGTGCTACCCAAATAATGACTAAAAGTAAGTCTTTGAGAACGGGTTTCTCAAGCCAGGTGGCGCATTAGACCAGGGGCTCATCTCCTATTTCCAAGATGCATCACAAACTTTAATCTCTTCCTGTCCCAATCCCACGAAAAAACTGGAGGAAAATCCCGTTCCACTCCCGGAAGAATGACTCCCATTCCCTCCCACTGCCGTGTTGTTGTTTTTTTTTTTTTTTTGATAACTGTCAATTACAGTAAAAATATAGTACAGATCTGGCGTGCCCACCTTATTAGTTGAATAAAAACCCAAAATGTCGTTTTTGTTATTATATTGAACTGAAAGCCATCTTATGCACAGTGTTGCACAGATTCAATTTCATGTAAATCATCCATGCTAACACACACGTCTTCTATTTTTATTTTTAGACATTTCACTCTCTATAGATACATTTTTCAAAGACGGAGTTTGAAGTTTCTCGCTCAAGTTCACATGAGACCTAAAGCGCATCCTGTTTGCTTAAAAGCGCAATGTTTCGTTGTTATTCTGAGTGCACACAAATAAGCGTAGAGTCTTTACAGATTCGAAAGATGTATTAGGCTACTTTATCTGTATGACCAAAAATAGCGGAGATTTTAAGAGCAAGTGGCGCACGGAGCCTGTCCTGCAGCAAGCGCTTCCACACAAACACTTCAATAGCGCACATTTCTCTAGGTTAACATCATATTGAGCGGCCATGTAAAGTTGCTACTACATACATCTTTCAGATGAAAAGCCATATTTGAGGTTGATGAATGATAGGTGGCGTTTGGATGTCCCCGATTGTATTACCACATAGACCAGCCGTTAACAATCTGTCCATCACGGACTGCGAGCCTCTAGTTCGAAGACTCGTTCTCGCCCCCTACAGTGCAATTCGGCTAGGTATACATCCGCTAAAATATCAGGGTGAAAGTCATCATAGCTTGCGTAGTATAGACCCAGCTCCCAACCCAACTTTGAGAATAGATTAACGGCGATATTTTTTATCGCCCGATAAGAGTCTCGCGTTAACGCAGCACGTTAACGCCGATAAAGGCCCACCACTAATAAAAACCGTTTAGTTTAATCACCGTTCTATCTTTCACACACACCACTCCTACACAGAGATCGGAGATCACATTCAGAAGCTCATAAACTTATTGTCAGTGATGCCACGCGACTTTTATTAATCGATACTGAATCGCTACTTTATATTTCTCAGCAATGAGGGGGTAAAATTGCTGTATTTTAACTCAGCTTCATTGTTTGTAGAGAGAGACGGACGCTTACAATTCTCACATCTCTCTTCTCTCTCAAAATGACCATATTTGAGAAAAAAATTAATTAAGTAGTTTGCATCACTGGATATACTGTGCATCTGTGAATGGTAAACCCCGCCTACTTTTATTTGATTGGCCATCACAGTAATTTTTACATTGACCAGTCCCTCCAGGATTTCGCGGGACTTTTTTAATGATTTTTGTGGCCTAAAATTACTAATTTTGCTGCGGCTTTTCTAAAAAATTGTGGTGAGATTTGTGACATTTCTTATTGTTTTGCAATGAAAATATACCATGGACAAAATTCTTCTAACATTGTTATAACTTTTTTGACTTCGAGAAACATCATAGGGCTCCAGATTAACATTTGAGGACACCAGTGCCATTAAGTTCTACAGAAGGTGGCACCAGCACCTGACAAGGTGCTTGTGTAAGCGCGGAAAAATGGAAGTCATAAGAATGCAGATCATAGTTATTTTGCGTTAGCATGAAGCTGCAGTTTCACAATAAATTAATTACACTTAGGAGTAACAGTAAAATGCTACAAATCATTTTTCTTGCACTTGAAACGCAATTTTATTACACATTTATAAAGCTTCTCTTGCGCATTCAAATTTAATATATGCTTAGAGTCTTATGTACACTTTCACAAATCTTACCCTGTGCATGCAAATCTTTATGGCATCAAATGCCTTAGAGCAGGGCTCCAGGCATGGGCAGGGGTGGGCTAAGCCCACCCAAATTACTGTCTTGCCCACCCAATCAAAATTAGACAAAGATTGCGTAATTTTTTTATGCAGTGATTAAAACCAATCTGAAGTGAACTGTATTTTGAGAAGATTAAAATATAGCTGGAGACTGCCCCAACAATAATAAAATAACACCAGAAAATTGCAGAATTTTTTATTTTATCGGCTGAAATCAAGGCGCGCTGAATTCACGCGGAGCTTCAGTCTGTCGCTGAAAAGCTGACATATAAACATATAAACTTCCATGCATATACACCTATAAACACGCGCACATACATATAAACTTCCATGCATATACACCTATGACCACTCGCACATACATATAAACTTCCATGCATAAACACATATAAACACTCGCGCATACATATAAACTCGCTGCACGCATACACACCCATAAATGCTTCAGTTGAGTATATATGTGTATGCAAATGATTTCATATGTAGATGTGCGTGAACTTTTCAGTGCAAACGGAAGGCATTTCAGTGTAAACGGAAGGCATTTCAGTGCAAACGGAAGGCATTTCAGTGCAAACGGAAGGCATTTCAGTGTAAAAGGAAGCAGCGGCACTTCCGGCGGCATCTCCAGATGCCGGGACATTTGAAAATTGAAAATTCTTAACGTGGCTTAATGCATTAAAACAGTGTTTTTAAAAGACCAAACCCAATAAACACATTATTAATAAAGCATACGATGTATAGACAAGCAGATCCAGAATAAGAACGTAATGCGTTTAATTACGCGTAAAGCTTAAGGAATACGCTAACCTTGCTTGCAACTTTATGTGGGTGTCGGAAGCTAAAAAATTGTAGGTGGGTCCTCCCCCAGAAAAAAAAAATACTGGAGTATTTGACATTTTCTGTAGTCTGGTGCCTTTTAAAGAACGTGTCTATTCACACAAAGTGTAAATAGTCCGCCTTGTTTGACAGGTGTTATTTACTTTTGTCCACTGATGTTAAAATAAAAAAAAACACGGCTAGACCCACGACTTTTCAATGGCGTAAGAGGTAAAACATGTACCATCAGTGTTAGTAACGCGAGAGACCCGAGTTCGCGTCCGCCTTTTTCCGAAATCATTCTCCCTCACATCTCTTATTATATTGGAAAGACAGTTGTTTTCAATAAAAAATTAAATAAATTATCGAAAAGTTTAAATAAAGTATCGGGTAGGAGTGTATCGGAGCAGCAGGTAGGCTCAATTGTTTACTTTGCTGTTTCATTTATATGGACTCTGAATGAGCCAAGTGCAATAGATTTGAGGAAGCAGCAGTGTGGAGGCTGTAGCTAAATGAAGTTTAATTTATTCATTTATCATTCGTCATGTCGTGTGGAATTGATTTGAATGACGTTCTGAAAAGTGCACAGACATGAACGAGAGACGGTAAAAGTGAATCTCAAAAGTCCAATAATATTCCTGTCCCACCCACACAATGGTTCCGGCCCAAACGACATTATTATTAAAATACTATACTAAATACATACTATGTACAGTACATCATTATTTATTATTAATAACGTTTTATTGCGTTTCGTATTTTAAAAACACTGTTTTAATGCATTAAGCCACGTTAAGCGTTTTAAAATTTCCGAGCATCTGGAGATTTGCCTAGTGGGCAAACTGACTGAATGTATTTGAATATATTTGCCAATATCTCGCTTTAAAAATACTTCCAATATTTCCCTTACTGTACGTACAGTAAGCCTACACAAGCATTTTACATGAAAAATTGGATTTACATACAGAAATGTGTTATTTAAATCTCTATGAAGGGATATAAAGGCAAACAACTCACTGTAAATCACTATAAAAGTAATACAAGCTTTACAGTTTGACAATGTGTTATTTTAAAAGTATTTTGAATTAAGAATACATCGGACATTTTAACCCAGTCGGTGGAATTGTCAGAGGTCCCTTAACCATCGAGCACAATATGCTTCAACATTTCTCCAGTTTAAATTTACTGCTACAATACACGTTTAAAAATGAATATGCCACAACTTTATATCGACATCATTTTTTTAACCGCCAAACTCAATAAACACATTACTAAATCATGCTATACTGTACATAGTTTGATCTTATAAAGTGTTTATTGGGTTTGGTCTTTTAAAAACACTGTTTTAATGCATTAAGCCACGTTAAGAATTTTCAATTTTCAAATGTCCCGGCATCTGGAGATGCCGCCGGAAGTGCCGCTGCTTCCTTTTACACTGAAATGCCTTCCGTTTGCACTGAAATGCCTTCCGTTTACACTGAAATGCCTTCCGTTTACACTGAAATGCCTTCCGTTTGCACTGAAAAGTTCACGCACATCTACATATGAAATCACTTGCATACACATATATACTCAGCTGAAGCATTTATGGGTGTGTATGCGTGCAGCAGTTTATATGTGTTTATGCATGGAAGTTTATATGTATGTGCAGTGGTTATAGGTGTATATGCATGGAAGTTTATATGTATGTCGTGTTTATAGGTGTATATGCATGGAAGTTTATATGTATGTGCAGTGTTTATAGGTGTATATGCATGGAAGTTTATATGTATGTGCGTGTTTATAGGTGTATATGCATGGAAGTTTATATGTATGTGCGAGTGTTTATAGGTGTATATGCATGGAAGTTTATATGTATGTGCGAGTGTTTATAGGTGTATATGCATGGAAGTTCATATGTATGTGCGAGTGTTTATAGGTGTATATGCATGGAAGTGTATATGTATGTGCGAGTGTTTATAGGTGTATATGCATGGAAGTGTATATGTATGTGCGAGTGTTTATAGGTGTATATGCATGGAAGTTTATGTGTATGTGCGAGTGTTTATAGGTGTATATGCATGGAAGTGTATATGTATGTGCGAGTGTTTAGAAGTGTATATGTATGTGCGAGTGTTTATAGGTGTATATGCATGGAAGTTTATATGTATGTGCGAGTGTTTATAGGTGTATATGCACGTGTTTTTTGTGTGTTGATAAGCGAAGTTTGATTTAAATCCTAGGCGGCGCCTCATACTTTCCATCTAATGTATTTCAATCGGAAATATCTTTCGTGTCCTCCACCACATATTTCTTTTTGCCACTGGGTACCACAGACGTATTTTTTCTTTCTTTCTTTTTTAAATATTCGAGCACTATTGCTCAACATTGAATCAGGATATTTTATCTTTGTTTTATTGCTTTATATTCTGTAAGCTACTCGCTATAACAAACCATCGTCAGTGGTTCCTTGCAGTCAAATATACATATATCTTATCTGAATGAAATGATTCGCGTTACACGATACGATTGGGCGCTTGAAGAGTGAATCATTTTAGCCTGGGCGCTTGAAACAGCGAATCATTTCTAACAGGCCTAACGTACAATGTTTTTTATTAAACTGTGATCACCGTAAATACAGTTTTCGTCGTATTAAAAACATCTCATATTTGTTTTCAAAAGCCCCCAACAGTTTTATTCCCCACAAATCGCACCCTTTATAGGCCTATACATAAATATACTGCGTTGATTAGGGACACACACATTTATTACAGTATAGAAATTATAAAATATATTTTCTGCCTCATTCTCTGATAAAAATGTGGAAAAAGATTACATTTGGCATTTCTGTCAGCATTACCCATGATCCTCCGTCTCCGGATCCATCCCGCGGCCGCGGGTCAATTATTATCATTGCGCTCAAACCACTGTCCAGGTAAGTCACGAGCTTATTACTAATCACGTTTTGTTAAAATTTTGTAATTGATGCCTTTCTTTGTCATTAAACTCACATTGTTTAAATATTAGAGCAACAATCAAAGCCCGACCAATGGTTTACTCCTTATCAGCGAAAATTAAAACAAAAAATATATATAATAAAAAAAAACACTTGTGAAATTAGGCTTGCTAAACGGGGCTAGCTAACTTCAATTTAAGCTAAATCTATTAATAGAAATAAATCCAAAGCACTTCTTCCGGTTCAAAAAAGTTAAAAAGCCTTTATTCACTTCTTGTCCATCATCACTATTAATAGAAACATAACTAAAACTCTGCACACTGGTGCATTTAGGCCTTCAGCCTTCCTCAGAGTCTGTATAATTAACAGGTGTAGATATAAATAGTCAGTGAAGTTGGGATAAATCAAAAGAACCAATACAGGTGAACACAAATGAAAAAATAATACTAGTAATGATTACTAGTAAAAGCTAAGTGTAGGTTTAGTTATATGAGTTGAAGAGTAACTTAGCATAGAACATTGCATTAGCTTTGACGATGACATTTCTCTCGATCATTTTGGTTCACCCACAACTTCACTGTAATGTGTCAGTAATAACAATATAACTTTGCCTAAAGTTACTGCACATAAAGTTTCCTTTAAATCTGGGATGAGGAACCACAGACGCATGTTACATGCCTTTTAACGGTCATACAGGAAATTGGAAAATCTTGAATTTTTATTAATTTACCTTAATTAGTTAGAACCTCTAACTATTGGGGTACTCTACTCTATACTCTACACTACATCATTTACATTTTCTGTTCTCCCTTGCAGATCCTGTCAAACGAGTCACCTGTCCGAACATAGCTACACCTGATTTACTGAACCCAAAGGCACTTTTAAGAGCCAACCTCTATCTATCTATCTATCTATCTATCTATCTATCTATCTATCTATCTATCTATCTATCTATCTATCTATCTATCTATCTATCTATCTATCTGTCTTCTGTATACAATATATCTGTCTGTTTGTGTGATCATCTGTCTGTATCTGTTTGCGTTGCAATGGCCTCCAAACATAAACTTGACTCACAGGATCCTCACTACCAAGAGGGGAGACGCGTGGCTCTTGAACTGAAACTAGACCGTGTTCTAGCTGAAGCCAGGGTAAGAGTTTTTATATACCTCAATCAATTTATACTTGAACATGTGGATGGGTGACAAATTAAAGTAAAAATGTGCTGAATGTGGAAGAGGAATGAGTGCAGGAGATTACATGCAGGTACACTGCATGATGCGTTAACATCCTATAATGCTCTTTGGCTTGTGTAACTGAGGGAATATATTTTGGAAAAAGGAATATAT
Organism: Gymnocypris eckloni scoliostomus; assembly: GCA_027564155.1. NCBI lineage: Eukaryota > Metazoa > Chordata > Actinopteri > Cypriniformes > Cyprinidae > Gymnocypris > Gymnocypris eckloni. Next base: position 35,267,792 of record CM050423.1, read on the forward strand.
TTTGGAGTTACAGAGACTTGGAGAATCAAGGTTCATTTAAGCCATTCAACACTTTTATTAACACACTATGTTGTGTTTTCCTTTCACTAATCACCTGTCTTTTGGATCCAGTACTTTTAACAACATCAGTCTTACAAGAAATATTCCCTCTAACACACAGACAGCAGCTGTGGAGAGGAAACGTGCACGCTCTGTAGGAGACCCTCCACAGACCTCTAAAAGGGAGTTTTTAGGACATGGCAAGCCGAGAGGGAGGCAAGGAGGGCGACGCCAAGCTACAGGTTATATCTGAATTATTTTGTATTCGAAGGAATTTACTAAGATAACACTGTAATTGATTGTTGAGAGTTTAAAACATTCCAATATAAAAAAAGACATAAAGTACATAAACCTTTCAGTGGCACTATAGTAGAAGACATTTCCAAGTACGTAGTATAATATAAATATGTCTGATTTAATAAATTGTTCAGTTTTGGGTTAAAAAAACAAAAAAACAAGCAGTGATAGCCTAACATGTGTTTTTTTCTTCTATGTACTGTTTTACAGTCACACACACCCCGGTTGAATGCTCCTTGTCATCCAGTGTGGAGGTTCCACTTACTGTACCCTCAGCAGAACTAAATCCTCAAGAGCAATTTGGTAAATCAAAGTGATGAATTTAAGTCTAAATCTAAAATCCACGTGTGATTTAAATAAAAAAAACTTATACAAAACTGACAGTGCAGTAAATGGACTAAGAACACAATTTAGCATAGATTAAGGCTAGTTTGATACTGAATCATGAAATGATTGGTGTTTATTCTAAATATTGATCAATTGACTTTTAATTGGTCCTCACCTAAATTGTCCCTTACATTTTTATTTAATATTTTTATTACAGAAAAAAATATTGAGAGGCTCTCCGATATTTTGATGTCTTATCCTTCTGCTGAGCCTCAGAAAAACTCTGCATCATCATGGTCTTTTCGGCAGCAGAAAGCCTCAGAGCGCTGGAAAGAAGCAAGACCATACCACCTAAAATGCCTTATAGCAAAAGAGGCTGTTGGTCAGCCATTGTGTTGGCTTTGCCATGAGCCTGCTGTTATTAGGTTGGTTTTCATGTTTAGTGCCCTGCTTTATAGGCTAAGGTGCATGTGTTTTGGGGGACACCCAGATGAAAACTACATTTATGAGAAAAGTTAATCTAGTACTGTATAAATTCTTGCTGTAAGGTGACCGCACTAAACACTGAGCCACTATTCAGTCCACAATAAAATCAAACCTTAGTCACTAATTACATTTGTAATAGCTTAAATTGAGTGTGTTATACTTTATATGAGTTATTTGCCTGAAATAATATATTAAAATATATTTTTATTTTCTCCCTAGGTGCAGAGAGTGTCTTCCTGAGGAGTGGTTCTGTGGAGACTGTGATGTATTGCATCACAAGAAACAGCCACTCCACAACAGGGAATGTGTGATTCATGGGTTTTTTGAAGCCATTCCTCCAACCTCATGCATCATTAACGGGCAAGATGGATATTGCATCCATGAGCAAGGTATGTTCTCAGTAAAGCCCTCATTTTGCTGTTGATGAGTGTCTGTAGCCAGTTACACATATTCTAAATTAGTGGTTTTCTTTTCTTTTTGCCAGCTTGCATTTTGCCAACAGTGAAGGCGCCAGACTGCTCCTGTGAAGGCACAAACTTCACCATATTACCGGGAAAATCATTGATTTTAATTAACATCAATGGTAAGAACAATTCATTATTTAGATTACTATTGTAGATTTGATGTTTTTGTATACTAGTGTGCTGTGGCATTGTGCTTACAATTGTAGGGCCCTATGATTTCCATGATGCAGAAAGCGCGGACGGAATCGCGGAATCCAGTCATAAAAACGTAATTTACAGTTTAATGCGGAATGTCACGGAATTTGTCAAAGTTTGGATGAATTAATCAAAAGTAGGTCATTACACTTAAATCAAATCGTGATATGGACCAGTATCTGTAAGTATTAAGCCACAAAAGCCGATTTAATTATGAATCCTGCATGTTCTGCAGACCATTAACTCTCAGACCATCAGACATCACGCGTGTTTTTGTTTACTACACACAGCGTGTGTGACGCTCACGAATCACTTCACCTGCATTTTACCATTTCATTTGAGTAAAACTAGCGTCATATCATATACACACAGAACTTTAAAGGTATTCACGGCAACCCGTCAAAATAAATGTTCGGTTTAACTTGAAGACATTGTACCAGAAATAGGCTATTTTACTATTATTTTGTAGAATGTACGTACTACTTACTACTACTAATATTACTTTATTTTTTTAAAGAAATAATCACAAAATAATTTCATTTTAATAGTAATTCCCCATTATTTGCTAAAAATGTAAATGTTTAATTTTCATTAATTAAAATATAAATTAAATCAATGTTTTATGCCTTCATCTGATAACCAGTCAAATTTAAATACTCAACACAGAATTTCTGAGGGGGGGGGAAACGTTTTATAAGGCTACTGTAAGAATAAATAATACTTGTTTGTATGCATTCAAATAATTAGACGAGCTAAAACACAGAATTTGGTAACAATAAAAAAGAATGTGAGAAAAAAATTAAACAATTAATACGGCCCTAAACATGATGTCATTTTGTTACACTTTTAATAAATGAATGTTAAATTGTATAAGTTTCATGATTTAAATTAATTAGACATGCTTTTTGATTAATACAATTTAGTTTGACCATTAAAAAGGAGTCCAAAAAATTTTTTACGGGAAAAAACGGAATCCAGAAAAATTTTAACGGGAAAAAAAATATTTTTGAAAAAAATTACACGGAATTTGTGAAAAAATATAACTGATTTCATAGGGCCCTACAATTGCAGTCGTGTCAAATTCTATGGCATAGCACATGGTATTGGCATTAGTCAACACGGCTGTTTGTAATTTGATGATTTAGACAAGTGTGACACTACTCAAGAAGTTTGGTTTGAGTGCAGCGATTATAGGAACTTGTGCAGTGTCTCTCAACCATTCACAATGTGCCGAATTACCTAACTGTTTTAAAATTAATTTTTAAATGCACTTTTTTGTTCAAAGGACGTTTTGACTTGCATCAGCCACTACATGTATGTCAAACGTGCCAGTATCAGTGGACCCCTGACTTGAAGGACCTCCTTAGGAGTGGATATTGGCCAGCATCTGTCACCAGTTCCACACTTTATACACTGGACCTCCTGAGCTCCTTTCAGGAACTCAAGGTCATCTCTCCAGGATTCTCCAGACAAGCCTTCGTAAAGCTGCTGGAGCATCGCACTAAGATTGGAGGAAGAGTAAGTGTAATTGTTATTACCATATTATAAAATGTATTTCCATTATCAGGCATTGTTACATATACTATTTCATTCTATATATTTTACAGTCTGGACAAATCAACGGCGATGCACTGCAGCGCAGCTTCTTAGAGTTTTCATATGCTTCATTTGAGGAAGACCAGCTCTGCTGTGGTGCTCCTTTCGCCTGCCCAGCCTGCACGCCTGAAATGTTGGCTGTTGCAGCCGATGGAAACAGAAAGCTATATCGCTTTCGCCGAGACACAAGGTGGTCTTTTGATTCTGTCTTTTTATTGATTTATTTATTTACTTGATACATTTTATAGGATGTATTTCCTCTTTTTCTTTCTTCCTCAGCTCTGATGATCATGCCTTTTTTGAGGGGCTCTTTGTGGCTGAAGATGCTGCTGTGTCTAGATTTGTGGAAACAATACAGAAAGCCGTGAGAAATGCAAGTTTCAATCATAACTTGACTGAAAAGTTGTCACAAAAAAAAACATATATGTCCGACCTTGATTTCCTCCCCACTTCAACTACTTCTACCAACCAACTACTCCAAAATCAAACTGAGAGAATAAATGCCATATATTGTATGACAGCATTACTTTCATTTGATTTGTTGTGTTTGTTATGTGTGTCATAGACACAGGGAAAAGGCACATGTGGGGACTCCCAGTGGACAGCAGCGAGGGAGACATCGAGGAGGGCTTCCAAATTGGATGAAGAGGGGATGGAGGTTGCAGTGTGTCGCCACGGTTTCCTTCTGAAAGCTCTTAATATGTACAGGGGGGAGATATTTGCCTACCCTCTGTATCTTCAGAAGGAGCTCATGCCAGCCAAGGCAAAATTTTTTGCAATGGATGTGGCTTGCAAATATTGGCCATACTTGGAGAAAGCTGCTAGTGTCCTTCCTGCTCTTCAGGATCTGACCACAATGAAGCCTTTCCTCAGTGTGATGCATGCTCGAGCCCATGCTACTAAGTGTGAAGTATGTATAATATTTTTTCATCACATGTAGATTTGTAATGTTTACAAGCACATTAATAATGTGAAATTGAAGTGATGGGCTAAACTGTACTATGTAGCCTTTTTGCTTAATCGTTTCTTGTACAGATTGTAAAGCCTTTGAGACAAATTGTGCCCATTTAATTAAATTGAATTTATTTCACCATTTACTTATAGATTAAATGGAGTGGTAGAAACCAGGAAGGAGCAGGGACAACCGCCGGTGAGGAGGTCGAGCAAGTGAACAGCTACCTCTCACGTTGTGCTCTGACAACCAAATATATGTCCAAAGCAGGTAATCAGATTGTTTGCAATATTCTTTTTATATATATATATATATTTTTATATAGTTTTTTTATTATTAAGCATCATAACCTTATTATTTGCTTTAAACAGCACGGGTAGACATGCTTACATTGCATGCAATGGTGTGGAACCACAAAAAACGGCTCTCTCTACATCAGTCACTTTCAACAAGATATGTGAAGGTAAGTCTCCTATTAATTGTTTTGTGTATCCTTTTGTTGTGTGCACTTGGCCTGTTTTTTATCATACTAAGTCCTGATTATTGTATAACACTGTTCATCAGACTTGTCAGAGGCTCCAGGATGAAACGGCAAGGCTAGCTGAACTAAAAACAGAGTTACTTTGCACAGATGAAGTGGTGGCACAGTGGCTTTCTGATGTGAAGGAATGGGCAGCTGGCGGTAAGCAAGACCAGATAAAAAAAAAAACAAATATCCACAAATATCACTTCTATATGAAATTTTAAGTTTGATATTAAAGAGCAGCTAAAGGTAATAGGCTGATCATATTGCCACATTTATTATGTTGGGTATTTCAGTTTCCCTTCAGCAAGTGCACATACCAAGTTCAGTGAAGTATTAAAAGAAATATCAATCAAATGTTAATGAAGGATTAAAAGGGGATTGATACAAATACAAATTCAAACACTGAAACGGTTCTGTGTTGTTTAACAGTGAATTTGCTTTCACAATTACTTCTACAGAGACACCAAATACATCTCATGGCAGTCAAGGCACCACACACAGAGGACTTCAGCAGTCAATTGAGGGGCTTTACCTTAGTGTGAGGCAGCGGAAGCAAACCCTTTACCGTCAGAATGCTATAACTGCAGAATATAATAGGTTGATATATTCAAGCTACTGTATGCATCATTCTCCACCAAAAAATACATGTTAAATGTAAAAGGTTGTAGATTGCAACCAGCTACCCTCACCTCTCCCTTTGCAAGCTGTAGTAGAACTACTGTGACAGACGAGAAAAAGTGAGTGGTCCTATCTCGAGCCAGTGTTTGTTTGTCCATTGTGGTCTACCGTAGAAACATGGTGGCCTCTGTGGAAGGGGACCATATTTGATACAAACTTCCCATTCCAAAGTAATTAAAGCACAGCAATTCTTATTTTCAGGAATGTGCATATCCCCTAAATGTTAAACACTGGACCTTTGGGTTATCTGTTTGTAAATATAAATTAAAATTTTCACATACTTCAATTACTGCAGCGTTGCTTAAATTTTTTTGGGTGCAATATATCTTTCCTTGTTGAACAGTGCTGTTACAAACCTGTACCTCCTGTCTTTCTAGACAGCAGCAAGCTTCGCCACCGCCTTCGAAGAAAGCTGGCAGAAGACAAAAAGATCCTTCTTCAGGAGATAGAGAAATTCAATGGTCTTGTACTAGACTCTGCCACTAACATTGATGTAGCTGTGGTGGAGCATTCCCTGACTGGAGAGAGCACTGTGTCTCAAATATGGCCGTGGGAGGTTCATGGCAGTGGTACGTCAGTTTTCAGATGCTTCACAATCATTTATTTACAGTTCTGCTATATAGAGTACAATGAACTAAGACATGCAGTTAACATTGAGTGTTGTAATGTAGTGTTCATTTAGTTAATGGGCACAATTTCAGTTTTCTTATGTATCAATTTGATTTAAAAAAGTACATGTTTGTAGTTACAAAACATCGCAATGCTATTATGCTCATGTATAGCTTGTCTCATGTATTCATATAACTGTTGTTTATTCTTAGCAAACATTTCAATCAAGAAACAACTGCATGACCAAGTTATGTTGACAATGCGACTGCAAGAGGAAAAAAGCATTTTGGTGTTGGAGATGGCACAACACTACACATGGTTGCAGAGCCTGGCAGTGGTTCTGAAGAACAAGATAGCTGAGGAGGGTAAGTTGATTAAAAACCCTGTCTATTTAAAGTAGGGATTTCAATAACAAACTAAATATATCAGTCTCGGTCACATAACTTGAATGGAGAACAGTTTGCCATGGTCATTTGGCTGGCACATAATAAAAAGGGGACTATAGTTGTTCACTACGGTAACAAGTCAGTAAGGCTTTAAATTGTGTCACATTTGCTTGATAGAGTTGTTGTACTGTGGCTGTAACATGAAAGCTGAAATTAACACAATTATTTTGAACATTAGAATTTGTGTCCTGGTGTGTTACATGAGGTTAGCATAACATCAAGATTAAGTTTATTATTATCTCATCCAGTCAACATAGAATATCTAGCTGGTCAGCATCATCAATAACACCTTTTTCTTGATGTAACTTCTTGAATGCTACACATGGCGTTACTTTAGCACAACTGTAGTGAAGAAGAAAGATGTTAGCTATTAGACATTGGCTGCAACACAAAATGCTTTTCTGCTGCTTTGGGCCTCGCTGCATAAAGTCGCCTCAGTGAGCCATCTGAGTTTATTCTGAAGATAGCCAGGTAGTATGACAATGATGCACATAAAAATGCCAGCCATCCTGGTATATAGATTTGAATGGGTGAAATAATTTTACCCCATTGAAGGTCTTTGGCCTTATGAAGCAGTCTTAATATGTAGTTTGTCCTTAATGTTATCTCTTTTGTATTTTGATATGTAGACAAGGGGAAGGAGGGACTTTGCTGTCTCTTAAGAAGACGACTGTCAGAGGTGTCAGAAAGGTTGCAAGTGGTCCTCCAACAGTACAAAACTGCTTTAGGCCCCGAGGCCTCTGCCCTTCTACATGTTGAAGCAGAAGATCAAAGCGGCCCTAGTAGTCCAGACACCAGTGAGGATGAAGAAGAAAATACAATTTAGGTAATTAATTTATTCATATGTATGTTTGTTTGTTCTCAAAAATAGACCGGGGCTGTTCCATCAAGGTGGATAAAGGAAAAGCCTGGCTTAGGAACATTGCAGAGAAAAGTTGCAGCAACTCAGCTTGTCAATTTGCCTGATGCTGATGACACCTGTTTCAACAGCCAGTCAGCTTGTAGCAAAGTCAGCTGTTCAAGTTACTAATTATTTTGTCTGGTTGAAGTTTTGTTTGGAGGAAAGACAGGATCAATTCATCAATTTGTATGAGGAACAACTGTGTCTGCATGACACAAGCCTTAAAATGTACTCAGCTCTCCAGGGCTGCTTGTGTACTCCATGCACAAGCACAGTACATGCTTATTCAAGCCTGATTAAAGTCAACTTTGACTAGACATGGCTAAATTATGTAAGTGGAATGGCTTGAGCCTGCAGTTAAGGTCAATGTTAATTCAAGCAAGGTGTTTTCAAGAGAGCACAGCTTTCATTTAGGGCTGTGCGATTAATCGAAATCGAAATAAAATCGCGATTTGAGATTGGGCGATTTCTAAATCGCTTTATAGCTCGATTTTTTTCTGCGCCCCCGCCCCAACCTCATGCAGTATGCTATCCGAACCAATCAGAATGCAGCAGAACAGAACAGACCGGGCATACAGACAGATAGTATGCTAAAGAAACAGGGAAGATGAGTTCAGAACAGGATAAGGACTTGGTGGCCAAAAAAATGCATGTTGCATGCAGAGCACACAGCGGGGAGTAGCGATCATATTTCCTTCAGAGCAGAGAGCGTCTTTCTGAAGATCCCGCTCCGCTTGCTCAATACGCTCAGCTCCGCTGGCTCAGCCCAAAATGCCCCTTTGGTAATTTGTTAATTCCAGAATCTGTGGAATAGGCTAAGCAATGTTTGTCTAATCTAATGTTTCTAAAAATTCTAAAATCCTGTGAAGATTGACACGTTTTAATGGACCGCATTTCCCCGCAGTTTTGGTCTATTTTAATTTTAGAAAGTGTTTCTTTTATTTACGCCACGAAATAATTATTTGTCAAGTGCATTTCATCTTGTGTGTGCTTTCATGGGCCTGATAAGTATTTTGTGAAATTCTATATCTGCTTTTCATCTTGTGTGCGTGTTTTTAATATGAGCGTTGTTTTAATGGAAGCGTATGCTTTTTCAGTTATTTAATTTTTACGCAAATGTTCCAAGTGGCTTCAAAACAACACACGTTTTTAAATTAAGATTTTAAATGTTATACATTTAAATTAGGGATGTTCATTTCGGTAATTTTTCCTAACCGTTAACCGACAAATAGAACTGAATTAAATTAAAAAGAGTAAGTGTCTGTGACCCGTTAAAAATACTAGCATCTGTTTTTCGGGGATTAATTTCACATGTGCAAAAAGCAGCAAACAACAGAACGAGGATTCACCTGATCATATCATATTACATCACACACCTGCAGCACTTCTGCAGAGAAAAACTTAATTCACCTAGATGCTGGGTTGAGCCTTTTGGGTCATTTTTTGGGGTTATTTGTTCAGTGTTTGGGTAGTTTGTGTACATTTTATTTTATTTATAAAATTGTTTCTGTCAGTATACTGTTTAAATCTATGCAGAGCAACATTCGCGGTGTGAATCACTAAACGAACGTCCCTCGCGTCTGTCTTATTGCTTGATAAAGAGTCTGATGCTTTGCATAAAATAAACGATTATATTTATAAAGATACAGAACACAAATACTTTGGATGTTAAAACATGTCCTCAGAGCTGTTTACTGTTTGTTTTGGTCAGGTTATATCAATCGCAGTACATTTAGGTCACAGTGAGCGCCGAGGCGGCGGTTTTATCCGTGATCAGTCCCCGCCGAACACGACTCCAGCTCGGCGTGAGAGCCAGCGCCGTTACGGTGGGAACAGAATTACAGAGCGGTCGATTTACTCGTGAATTACATCGGTTTATTGTTTAATCTTTACTTCTAATGTTTGTTAAACGAGATTAAATAGGCAATGTGTAGGCTTATAGCTTATAAAAACAAGCAAATGAGAAATAAAGGAAGTTATCACGTCTGGAGTATTTTACAGAAGTTTAGAGGATTTAAGTTAATCTGTAAATATTATTTCATGCATAAAGTAAAAAAAAGCGAATATTATAATAGAAACGAATAAAGCCATTAGCTGAGTTAAATCATCCATTAATGATGGGTTCAATAAACAATCACATTTACTGGGTAAAATTAACCCCAAATGTACTCTTTTACCCAGCCCTAATTGGGTTGTTTTTAACTCAGTGTTTTCTAGAGTATGCAGAGTTTGTTCATTATTGTGCTGCGCGAAATTAAAGCAGACGGCAGAAAGATGCATTCTATTTTTTTTCTTATTTAAAAAAAGCAAAGATAATTTTTATTGTTTATGTACAAATAAAAGCAGACCTTTTACAATATCTTCATGACCAAGAGGAGTTGCTTCCACTGTTGGAAGGGAATAAATACAGTTTAAGCTCATTTAAGCATTCTACCAAATGCAGCCTGTTCATTATCATTATAAAAACAACCGGTCAAACATATGGACAAACACACTGCTCAGTTTAAATATGTAGTAAAATCTGTGCTGTTTAGCGTTATCACCGTGCCGCCGTGAAGTTATACAACACATTTTGTTTTATGTGGATATTGTAAGGGTAAATAAATAAAGGTAAATAATATTTTGGCATTTAAATACATGAATCGGGAACATTTGATTTTGTGTTGAAGGAGAGACCCAACATTGGTTTCAGTTTGTTTTAGCCTAAAATAATTAGTTTTGGTTTGTCGTTATAGCTTCTTATTTTAATTATTGTTATTTTCTAGCCTACTGTTAATTGAAAGGATTTGTTATGGAGTGAGAGGAACTAAAATTGCCTAGCTATGTTTACAGTGTTTATTATAATGTTTTTAATTCGCGTTGGCCTATTTCTGAATGAAATAATAAAATCGACTTATAAGCGACTTGTTTTCTCTCTCGCTCTCTCTAAAAAAAACGTGTTTTATACATGTAACTTATTTTAACCATGCAGCAAACCTTTTAAAATATTTTGATAAATTACTAAAAATAAATAAATAAGTAATTTAAACCGTTTAACTGATTGTATGGGTCAAAATTATTATCGGTTGGTTAAAGGTTAATTAACATCCTAATTTAAATGAACAATTTCACTCTGAAACATAACCTTTTCTTATCGGACTACTGCTTTAATTGAGACATTTATTCAATAATGTCACTATAAACAGGAAAAATAAATATGCCTAACGTTACTGGAAACATTTAATGTGGGCGTGATCTGGCGGGATTCGGTTTACCGGTGAGCCTGGCGGAACATTAGCGGAGGCGTTTGCTTTGGCCGTGAGCGACTGGCGGGCGCACACACACACAGCGCGGAATATTGAACCGCTCCGCTTCGCTCACATGCTCTGGTTGCATGTTGTTTTGTTGGATTTGATTACTCACATATACATATAATATATTATATATATGTATTTTGCCATTGTCTGTTCTAGAGACGTAACAACTTTTGGGAAAGGTCTAATTGGTTTCCTTTGGAAATATGTTTCAAATTCACACAGAATACATTTATAACTGTAAAGGTCAAGGTTTCTTTATTTGTCACATGATAAATTATACAGGGTATATTCAAAAGTGAAATGTAGATCAAATCAGGTCCACTCAGTGGACAGTGCAAAGAATAAAAATTATATAAAAGTAACACCACACAAGAGCATATATATAGGTAAAAAAAAGAAATAAAGAGTAAAATGTGTCATAGAATAAAGAAAAGTGCAAAACAAGATGTGCAAAAACAAGATGTGCAAAAACAAGTAAGATGTGTAAGATAAAGCATGTCTGTTTGTGTCAAAATCGAGATTAAAATCGAAATCGAAAAAAATATCAAAAAATCGTGATATATATTTTTTGTCCATATCGCACAGCCCTACTTTCATTTGCTGTGTTGATGGAATATCCCCATTACTGTTACTCTTCATAATTGATTTGTGTATGTATTGATGCTTTACACACCTTGCTCATTCTAAAACAGCTGAGTTTCACCTTCTTATCCTACCTTTTGCATTTTTGTTTTTCTGTATTTCCCCAGATGGAAGCTGCACAAAGGACTGTGTTGAAGGAAATGGACTTGTACAGTATCTGTGCATTTTTTGTATGCTGGTTGAGTTACCACATCAAAATCTGGATGCATTCTATATTGACTTTTTTGTCCAGAGAGGTTTTATTGGGGTATGGGGTTATTATAACTGTTGTGTAACTTTATATTACTGCACCATAGAAGATAAACATTATAACAAATTATTTCTTAAAGATGGTTATTTCATGTATAATTGGTCTGTCACTGTCAGTTTTGTTCCTACAGTGTTTCAGCGGGTCCTTAAAAAGTTAGACCAGTTATATCGAATTTAAGGCCATAAAACACTCTTAAATGGTATAAGACAGTACTAATTACGATTTTTGTAATAGCTTTATGTGACGATTTAACCTCAAAAGGCTGTGATTTCATTGAATAAATGAGCCCTGCATGTTTTAAAGTCAGATGCTGTGCTGCTTTGTGTACTGCCGTTACCAGAGAACCCTGCTGACAGAAAATGAATTGGCATTTTTATTCAGACCAAATAAAAAAATCTACAAATATTTTTACTTAACATGCAATATTTTAACACGCATTTGTAAATGTGAACTGATAGATCAACAGTAAGCTAATGCTTTATAAAATTCTAAGCAATTGATATAATAATTATTATTTTTTTTTTATATTTTTATGTTATATTAATATAAATGATTGATAGTTGTTTAAATTAATATGATACTTTTGACTCGTTTCTTTTCTTAAAAGTTGTTGAAATGTGAAGTTCATAATTTTATAAAACTTTGTTTTTGTGAAATTCTTGTCTCTGAACTGTAAATCATGCTTTTTTCAATCACTCAGGGTATTCATTTTATTTGTGCATGTCTTAAAAAGCTGTTTAAAAGTCTTACATTTGGTTTTAAAAATCCTGCAGATACTCTGTTGTAAGCACATTGTACATTACACTTACATTAAGTACTTGTATATTGGATTAGATAGTATGTAACAGAAATTGTGTTATAATTTTACTTTATGTTGCATGTTATTAGTTGACAAATAACTTGATTCCCTGTTCTGCTGGTGCTTTTAAAGTGAAATTAAGCACATGGTCCAGTGTTAATTAATACAGCCTTATGACTTGTTTTACCAATATGCATACTCATAATGTGGTGTATTTTTTATGGAAATTGTTGTGAACGGCAAGAAATAAAGTATTTCCAAAGACGAGCATTTTATGTAATTCCCACCGATATCCTCTGCGTGATTGCACAGATACTATTTGAACTGAACTGAGCTGGATGATGACATCACTGAATCAAAGATGAACTGCCTTTAACTGAAAATTGAGTGTTTACTATTGTCCTTTTGCATTTTGACACACTATTTCCCTATTTAATACAGTAAAGCTGCTTTGACACAATCTGAATTTTTAAAAGCACCATATAAATAAGGGTGACTTAACTTTTCCGTACATTGTTGTTTAAAAATAAATTGTGATTTCATGGTTGATACAAGGTAATAGCTGGAGGGAAAACATTTATATGTGGAATCTTGTTTCATTTGACAACACAGCATTATTCATTCATAACTTTGTGGCATATCTTTTTACTTATCTTCAAACAACCTGATCTTGCTTTTAATTAAACTTGAGATATAGAAGTAATGTGTATAGTAAGGTAGATATGCATGTTAATGCATGCAAAACTTTTTATTAGTATGTGTACATTTAATGCATGTATTTTGACATTTTTAGGGGAACAAGTTGGTCTGGTGTGAAATGGCTAGAAATGGGAGAGTTTTTGTCTGTGTGAGTGTATTTGTATTTTGTCTGTTTTGCTTTATGTACAGTAGTTTCTGCATATTTGTTAAGGACCCCCATGAAAACGTTATGGTTCACCTTAAGGGGTTTATCCTTAATGAACTAGCATAAATAGTGATCAAAATTAATCATCTTTTTAAATTAAAATAAAAGTGCATTACTACAGGTGTCGGGGAAGACCTGAAGTACTTGGGTTGAGGCTGATCTTGACCATAGATCTTGCATGCCATCATGAAAATAATTATACAAATTTGCCCATGTCAATTTTGAGTATTTCTTTACAAAGGGTTCTGTGAAGGTATCCCTGGGCAAAGTCATGTCCATTAAAACATTGTCGTAGGACTAAACCAATTACAATGGCTAATAAAACAGATTCTGTCATTGTAAAAACTCTGAAGGTGACTCATTTTGGTCACTATTTCCACATAAAAAGGAAAAACACACAAATAAACAAACAAACAAAAGACTTAATTGTATATAGCGGGCCTGTAACAGCTTATGTGAATGAAATGAGACAATTAAAACTTTGTCATAGAGCTAAACCAAATACATCATTGGAAAGGTCTCGACCTAGAGAGCAATATAGGTCAGTATGAAGATTTTACATGGCTCCTGCTTGATAAATACTGACCTTTGAACCTCAAACTCAGACCATGTTTGAAGGTTGATAATCCAGCAACAAGAAGGTCTACAGACATGGGACCAATTTGCTCTAGACACCTCTGGACCCCAGCTATCATGTGAGCATAGTCACTTTTGGGCACCAATTGGGGACGCTGTCAAAAGTAGCCCATTTAACAATGATACATTTTAAATCTGATAACACCAATATCTTTCCTAGTCCCTTAAACCCATAGGAGTACCTGCAGTTTATACTGCCATCTTCTAATTATGGAGAATATACTAATGTATTTAAAAACTACAATTCCCAGTAGAGACATGCCATTGAACTTCTTACTAAACGTACAAGTCAGCATCCATATTTGAAGTTCTTTCAGGTTCCAGAGTAGGGTTAGGTTTCGGGTTATAAAAAAGTATATTTACTATATATGTCGACTATCTCCTACACTCAAAAAAATGATTTTTGCTCTTTGTTCAATTTCATTAATTAAAATGAGCTCATACAACATAACTCTTGGTAAAAATTGTCCCAACTTAATTTTATTAAATATAAACAATGTAATTAAAAAAATTAGGTTTACGTTTTTTAATTGAGTCAACAAGAATATTTTTAGATTCGATTTTACTTGTGTAACTAGGAAGTGGATTTCCTTCCCATCATGCTTTACAGGGCTGGATAAGGAGAGTAAATCTTGAAATAAAATTTTATTTTAGGCATTTTTATTTAGATGATAAAATTGGGAGACTTGTTAATGTTTAATGTTCTTTTATGTTTGTCTTTAAAGAGTTTCTGGTATGTTAGTGTTTTGGGGGGTTACCATTGTGGTAAAGTGTAGAGCATGTGCTTGGGTTGAGGACCAGCTAACATAAAACATTTGTTTTAATAACACAGAAACAATTATGGGCATGCCATGGATGTAACAATATCATCATATGCTATGCCTAACAAATTGGCTAATGCCTTAAGTTAAGTAAATCCAACAAATAATTTATTTTGAGTGTAGAAACAATCTATTATTTACTATATTTGATCAAATTGAGTTGGCCCAACTCAATTACAATTCATCCAATTAATTATTTTTTTGAGTGTAGGCTACTGATGTTAAAATCACAATGTAGCGGCTGGATTGCAACTATTACATATATAATTTGCCTATTTACATTGTCTATTTTGTATGTATATACCTAATTTATCTGTTGTATGTTTCTTTATTTGCTTATCATATTTTATATTTTACTGTGCCCTGCTGTTATTTTGTGCACAGGCATGGCATGGCAAAACTTTATCTAGTAGGAATGACCCAAATTTTGTTTTGTAGTCTTTACTGAAGGAATTTAAGTTTATACAACAAGATTACAACAACTCATTTCAAACACTAGATTTTGGTGGAAAAATTTAATTAAATTTCGTGGAAAAGTTTACTCTAATTTTTTTAAGTTCGTTCAACAACTTTTTTTTTTGAGTGTACAGCTGAAACATACATTATACTGCATTTAGATGATCAAGATGAAAAAAAATTGTGAGTATGTCAGTTCATCGGGGACATTTAAACATTATAGTAGTCCCCAGCATAAATGGCTGCCCACTGCTCGGTATGTTTATGTGTGTTCACTGCTGTGTGTGTGCACTTTGGATGGGTTAAATGCAGAGCACGAATTCTGAGTATGGGTCACCATACTTGACTATATGTCACAAGTCAAGGCCGACTCCAATGTATTTATAAACTACAATTCCCAGCAGTGACACGCGATAGAACTTCTTGCAAAACTTACAAATCAGCCACTATATTTGTAGTTCTTCCATTTTCCATAGTACTTTACTAAATATATCAACAGTATCCTACAGCCGAAACATATTATTAAGATGATCGTCAGGATTATAAGAAAAAAGCTTCAGGATATCAGTTAATCTGGGGAAGTTACTGCAGAAATTATTTTTGAGTTATGCAATATTTTTTTTGTTATCATGGCCTGAATATGTTTGTTTAGCCCCCTCAGGAATGTAATAAACCTCTCAAAAATACATTTTATTATTATCTGCTCATAAATATGCAAGTATTAGTAGCAATAAGTAGGCCAAACAATACCCCATTATGAAGATTTACAAAATGTGTGTAGCCTACTCCCCAGACATTCACAATAAATCAATAGTTGTGTTTTAGTGACAAAAGCTTATCAATCAATTCTAGTAGGTATAACCATGGTTATCCAGATCAATATCTTTATTAATTTATATGCTACCCCAAAATGGCATTTCAAAATAACCCACATAAAACAACTCATCAATGTATAGCAATGTTACGTAAAGTAAATTTTTTTTTTTTTCAACTTTGTCATTTTTATTTGTTCAGCTAATATGTAGGGAAAAAGTGATTTTGTATTTATTATAGTGAATTTGTGGTCTTTCTCAGAAATACAAGTGAACAAACTCCTAATGCTTATTTGTTGCTTAATTATTGACTGTAGGCTTAAAGAGCGATCAAACTAATTTGACAAGGTGCATAAGTTGAAACTATTTAGTCTTTGTCAATTATAAAACATGGAGAAATCATTATTTGATAAGTAGAAGAGAAATGCATGATATAAAAAGGAATATCCCCCATGGAGTCTAGACACTAGCGGTGGTGAAAGAGTCAACAGCAATGCTGAGATCTGTATGAATGTGGAGCTCAGCTCCTGATGAGCACAGTGGAAGGACTCCTGCGAACTGAATAGGATGAGGACTGGAGGTGAATAGGGTGGAAGATCTGTAGATTTTTGTCGAATCAATTTTCCTGAATTGACAACTGTTAGTAGCAGAGAGAGGAACAGCTTTAAACGTTTTTTTGGCATGTCGTAACAGTGATCTGTGAGATTAAGTTAACTTGAAAAGCACAAACAGAACATGAAATCAAGTTATATGTCAACTGTAATAAAATAACATGTAGTGCAATGTATAATCATGAAATATGAATCATGTTATAGAATAACATCTGAAAAGGATATTGAGTTGGATTAAGTAAATTTCTATTTAACCCTACTAGAGACTAAATTCCATGTGTCACGTTTATTGGGAATTTTCACCTTTTCGCCACTACAGAAAGATGAGACATGATTTCAAAAGCAGCGCAAAAACAATGTAATAAACAGGCAGAAACCAAAATGTACTTCAAATTATACATTTTATTTATTCTCATTAATTTGAAGAGAATCCTTTGGCTGCCAGGAATGGGCCCACTCCTTGCCACTAAAAACAGAAGTATTTTTTTTATTTACTGGGTCTTTCCAATAGACAAACATTTTAACAAGTGTGGAGCATACATCATTACAGAACAGTCTTTTATAAGCATAAACAGTTTCAATTTCCATTTATGAAGGACCACCACCATTTGCAAACCAAAACAGATTAATAAGAAATGATTGTAGCAAAAAAAAAAAAAAAAAAAAGATTAGCCAAGATAAAGTAAAAATGCCTACATTAATTGATAAAGCAGAAAAACAGAAGAATACATACCATATTGGACAGGGCTCCCAGTCAACCAATATTTCTGCTTTGCCCTATCAATCATTTTTTTAAGAATAGATTAACACACACACACACTGTAATTCAAAAAGACTAAACACACACAAAAAAATAATCTACCTAACAGTTATGGTATGTATTCGTATGTATTGCCAACACACAAGCAAGTTTCCAAATAATTTATTACACTTTGCATACTGTCTACACTATGCATTTGTTTTATGACTTTCTAACCTTTCTCACTCTTTCTCTTACTACACTCCTGATGGGGAACGCCTCTAGGCGAGTGTGGTAGGAGCAATCTGTGAACATCAAAAACATGTTTCATATTTCTTAGAATAGGAACAAAATACAGACAACTCTGAAGTCTTCAGTAGTGACCAGACCTGCAAGGATGACAAGTGATGTTTATCACTACTTGCAAGTTAAACCAGGTTTAACTTGTACCATGGAACCGAACTTGAGAACAGAGGCGGACAGTAGTGAAGTATTTTTACTCTGCTGTAAAAGTATTTTAAGTGTCAGTACTTTTTTCAGAGTATTTTCCTTTAGAAAACTTTACTTCACAACATTCCAAAGCATAATATTGTACTTTTTAAAGCACTATGTTCCATATTAAATATATATATTTTTTAATTACATTAGAAATCTATTATTTCCTTACTTTTACCCAAGTAAAAGTAATTCAAATATTTACTTGTGTACAAGAAAGTGCTACATGTTCAATGTTCTTAAGTATTAAAGGTATTAAATAAACTTAAATTTATCTATCAATGCACCAGACATCGCTCACAGGAAGCAACAGTTCGACAAGCGGTAGTCTTTCCACTTCGCACGGTAATCCCTCTCTCAACTGCAAACTTAACTGATGACAAC
>CM050423.1:35286252-35331252 GCA_027564155.1 Gymnocypris eckloni scoliostomus
ACATTAAAAGGGTTATTAAGCACAGTAAATAGGACACAGATTATAATATGTCTTTTTTTTAAAGGAGGCGGGAGTTTTCAACAGGATTTAATGGCTAGTTAAAGTTTGTTCTGTGTGTGTGTGTGTGTGTGTTTATTTGAGGGGATTACATGAGTGTTATGTAAGTGTAGGAAAGGGAATAGATTTAAGTTTTATTATAATCTATGATCTGATCCACACTCCGGAGCAGAGGGGGCGGTAATGCACCCAAAAAAAATGGAAAAAAGAAGAAGAAGAATGAGTGAGGTTCGATGATTCGATCGCTCTGGTTTTGATTAACACAACCTGGAACTAACGTCACTCGTATCTCTTTATGCAGAAGCAGAACACGCACACGAATCGTGTCGTATTTCTTTCTGAAAGTTTGCTCTGTATTTAAAAATCATGGCTGATGAAGAATTGGAAGCCATTAGGCGGCAACGTATGGCAGAACTGCAGGCGAAACGTGGGGTAAGAGAAACGGAGAAATACACGAGAAAAAATGAATAGTATCGCAATTTTTAGACGTAACGTTAACGTTATATTGAACTGTACATCAGGCCCTTCAGTATGAATCAAATATTCTCGCGTTTATTGTTGCCTAGACCGCATTAAATATCCATCTAAACGTTCACTATAATACATTTAACAGTTACGTTACGTCTCGCTCTCGAGCTGCTGACTCGTGAGCCAACAATAAACAAAACAGGGTGCAAGATTGAAAAAATAAAACCTTGTTAGAAGATTGCAGAAAAAAATGCAGAAGATTTTAGCGGGACTTTTTTCTGATTTTTTTGCGGCCTAAAATGACTGATTTTGCTGCTGCTTTTCTCAAATTTTGCGGTGATATTTGCGGCATTTCTTATTGTTTGCAGTGAAAATATATCATGGACAACATTTTTCTAACATGGTTATAACTTTTCTGACTTCGAGAACCATCGTAGGGCTCCAGACTAACATTTGAGGACACCAGTGCCATTTTGTTGTACAGAAGGTGGCACCAGTACCTGACAGTAAAGCACTCACCCTAATCGCTCATGTACATCTTGGAGATGTCTATTTGATGTCTGCATTTTCATATGCAAGACGTATTTTTTAGGGTGTTTGCTCATCTGCAATATGTCTCTAAGACGTTTCCTGTCAGATGTCAAACAGACATTTATTAGAATGCATGTAAAACCGCTTCCGAGACATTTATCAGATTACAAGACAGATGTTTCCCAGATCTTCAGCAGACGTCTTACAGATTGACTTGTCCTGTCTGGGTAGTTGGGATGCAGATAAAACTAACTTTTATTACTGTCATCCATAATGTCTAAATATAATTTGATTAAAAAAAATATATATACACTATATTGCCAAATGTATTGGGTCACCCCCATCTAATTAACAAGTTTGACTACTTTAGTAATTTCAATGAGTAGAAATCTTAATGTTTAAGCATATAATGATATTCTAGGGAATTGTGTGCTTCTAATTTTATAGCAACAGTTTGGACAGGACCATTTTCTATTCTAACATGACAGTGCCTCTTTGTATAAGGCAATGATCGTAGAGAAATGATGATTCAGTCAGTGTGGAAGAACTTGACTGGTCTGAAGAAAGCCAAGTCCTAATCCTAGCTGAACACCTCTGGTATGACTTTAAGTGCAGACCTTGAGCCAAAAACTCATCCTTATGATCCTTAATTACAGAAAATTTGTCAACACATCTCTGGAGAGAACCTTAGATTATTGAAATGCTCTCCATATTTGGATCAACATAGGCTACATTTGTGAACTTTTCTGACCGAGTCACCGATGGTGCAGACTGTAACTTACAATCACAACTTTATTGAATCTGCTACTCCAGCAGAATTATTCAAGATTATTATTATCACATACATAATTATACAGAATATAACCAGCAGTTAAATGTAATTGTCAGGGCCTAAACATGCATCAGGTGTTTTATTAATGATGAGAGAATTATTTAGTCAGGAAACTTTTTAGATATCATAATATTTAGCCTATAAATAATATTATAGAACTGGTGAAAATATGTAAATGACATGAGTCCTGATATGGGTTTCAGGAGTAGGTTGGCACAATGGTGAACCACTGAAAATATCATGTGAAAATATTTTGGGTTATAAAAACAACCTAGGTGACTGTTAATGAAACGTGGAATCTGCTCCTGAATAGAATGAATATCACACCATCATGCAAATCAGTATAACATCTGACAGGACAGTTAGGTTTTTTTTGAGGGGAGATACTTTTTATTTCATAAGTTAAGAAAATAACGATAGAATAATGCCACTGACATTAAACCTGTCAACATCTCATCTGACCTCAGATACTGAATTGGGACAGCGTGTTTTTCTCAAGCACTCTTTCTTTCCTTAGACTGCATCTGAGTCAGGTGATCTGACAGAACTGACAACAGCTTTCCGCACGCAAAATAAAAGTCTCGCATCAGAAAAGCATTTAGCGTTTTTGTTGATGTCGTTTCTTTGGCTGTAAACAATCCGCGACCCTCTCAGAACGGTCTCGCAACCCACATTTGGTCTGCATACCCAGCACTTTTGACCGACCAGTTAAGAAACACTGTAATATATTGTGTTTAACACACAGAAGAGTGACGATCGGGTCAACACAGAGAAGTATAGAAGTTATAGTTACAAAAAATAAATAAAAAAACTGCGCTGGTATCGGATTGGAATCGGCCGATCCTCAGAATGTGTGGTATCGGATCGATTCTGAAAATAATGGTATCGTTGCATCCCTAAACTAAACCCAAAGAATTCACAATGCTTTATTATAAAAATGTTCTCATTAGAATGTTATATACATGACAGTCCCAATCATAGTTATTAGTTGTGCGCTGCTGTTTGAGCTGCGTGCGCTGAGCTACAGATGATCACCGGCAAACTGAAGCGCTCTATTAACTTAACCAAACACATTCTTATATGAGATAAAGCAGATATACATAAAATAAACAATATTACTATGTACAATTGCACAAAAGGCTGCAAATGCACAAGCAAACTTAACTGTCAGGGAGGTGTAGCTCCATTGTGGACGCATTCAACGCATGCACAAAACACAGCGCACAAAGATTACACAAAATCATTTACAGTAATGTTCTTATTATAATTGTATGTAGCCTTTATGACAGACTTGCACATAAGTGCACATGTTGCACATAAGTGTATTGTCCTTTTCAAAGTGATTCCAATCATATTTCAAGCATTTCAAACCCACCATGGTGAACAGCGCACATCTGAAGTGTCTTTGAAGGAAATAATGCATTTTTCTTATCGGGCCAATACCGATAACAGAATAAATTTGCATTTATCCCCTGATACCGATATGGTGGCCGATATATCGTGCATCCCTAATATATATACTCTTAGAAATTCACATTTGACATTGAGTTGACAGTAGTATTTTGAGTCAGGTGCAGATGTCAATTTATGTTCATTATCAAAATCAGTAACATCTGTAAAAATTGCAACAACCTACTTTTTATTTGGTGAAATTAAAATTTTCTGACTGTTTGAGTTTTATTAATTACATTCCATTACTCCTTTAATACACGAATACATTAATCAGTCCCTCCAGGATTTTGCGGTTCTGCGATCGCTGAATTTATTGAAATTTTCGCAAAAACTCACACATTTTCATAATTGCCGCAGATTTTTTCCACAGATTTTGGTCTTAGACGCTTCCTGTGACGTCATCGCAATGTGCATTCAGTCAAAGAAAGGTTGTTTCTCAGTTCCAAAAATGGAATGAACAGCTCTGCGTTCTCTTCATGCCCGATTTACAAGAGCTACATTGGACAAACGAACCAAAAGCGGAATGAATCCGCGCTACTCGTTTGGGCTAAACGGCGCAGACCATTTATCTGCTCGGACCAAAGCCGCGGGCTGCTCTCGATCACGCGACACCGTTATACACAGTGCTGGGAGATACAGTGAAGAAAGCAGTCGAATTCACTGCGGAATCAATAACATCTCTGTCAAATCTTGTGAGAAGCATTCAAATTCGGTACAGAATTCTGTTAAAGCTACAGACATCAGAACAAACGCCACTGATGTGGAAACCAGGAAAAACATCTTTCAATAACCACAAATCTCCACCATTCACCGTGGATTTAACATGGTAAAACTGAGTTCAACTTGTGGCAGAAATCGTCTAATGCCTTAAAGCTATTTCAGGGCTCTAGACTAACTTTTTGCACTGGGTGCACTGGTGCGCCTAACTTTTTTTCTTAGGTGCACCGGCACAAAAGTTAGGTGCACCCAAATTTTTATATAGGCAATATTGACTAGTAAACGACTAACTAACAATCTGGTCAACATAAAGTTCTTTATTTGAAGCACAATTCTACAAGAAAGGTAACTTACTGAAAAAGTGTTGGTGCTTAAAGTGCTTCACTGAGCAGAGATTTAAACTTAAAACATCTCAAGATAAATAAAATCTAAATTAAGTGTTTTAAGGGGGTCAAACTGAACATCTCATGGCTCAATGTATTATGGACTATCCTCCATTGCAGTCACGTGCCCCTCGGATGGCCAACTCCTGTAGTTTAGCTTTCTTGATCTTTTTCCTTGGCTAAACCAGCTGACCACACTCTCTCTAGCATCAACATCTTCCAGACTTGCCCCCTCTACACTGAGTCTTATCAGATCTTCCACTGTGTCTGAACGAAGGGATGCTCTATTGCAGTGCTTCTCAAACCCCTCCCTTAAACCCATAAACAATCCTGCCATCCACCACCACAGACTACCAAATAATTGCACTAAACATAATGAAAAAAAAGTATTTACAGTTTTTATAACCAATTCTTACTATGCAAAAAGAAGTATACTTAGGCCTTTAGTGTTATGTTAGAAGCAGTTTTATACCTTTTCTTGATTTAATATTTTGATTTTTTTTAGCTTTATTTTCATTTAAATGTTTAGTTTTGAAATGTTGTATGCATTTGTCATGTTTATTTCATGTCTTTATCTTCTTAAATGTGTGTATATATTATGTATAGTTTTAACTTTAATTTTAGTTACTTCTTATTTGTAAGCTGCTTTGGATAAAAGCGTCCAGCTAAATGACAAAGTAAAGAAAAAATAACTGTTCTGTCTAATCCTCTCTGTACTCATACTGTATTTTAATGCAGCCAAATTCTCAATAAAACTGTTTTACTTTATATATTTGACTGATATTATACATTTGTTTATGTTGTCAGTCAACAGGATAAATATGAAATAATGACTGAAACACGTCCCTTTAAGAATTCATAACCAGCTCTCCCTTCCAAGAAGCTAGTCTGCACAAAAATACTAATTTATAATTTTATTGAGCCGTTGTCTGATGAAATCAAATAATACACAATATAAGACAAGACAATTCCTGTGCTGTGATTTCTTCTATATTTGCATGTACATTTAGAGAAGCAATAATATCTGTTTTAACTGAACGGGCTCCTCAGACGCTTGCTGAACAGAGCAGATGCAGAGAAAGCGCGCTGATCTCGCGCCATTGCGGCGATCACAGAGACACTCTGAGAGACTCGATTTGTCACTAGTTGCTTTTTTTGGAAAACAAAAAGTTGCTATGGGTCTACAAAGGCGCCAAATGTCGCTAAGTTGGCAACACTGCACGCATCTCTACTACTCACCTCTTTCTCTCTGTCTGACTGCAGCAGCACACGTGACGCATTTGTCAATGCGCACACACACATGGGAGTATCTGGACCACGGCCAATCAGAGGGGGGTCCGCCTTCACTATCTCTGATTGGTTTAGACCACGATATAAGCCTAACGGGGGTGTCTTTTGTTGAACCACAGAGTTTCTGAGTCGCGGATACTTTTTTTCTTTTCTCGAATGGCTGGACGCACCAGTGCGCCCTGGGATTTTTGTTAGTCGCACCCGAGAGAAATTAGGTCGCACGTGCGACCAAATTGGTCGCACTCTAGAGCCCTGTATTTGACATCTGACAGGAAACGTCTTAGAGAGCAAACACTCTTAAAAATACTATGTATGTACTTGTCTATGTAAATGCAGACATCAAATAGACATCTCTGAGAGGTACATGTGCGATTAGGGTGAGTGATTTACTGTCAGATGCTGGTGCCACCTTCTGTAGAACTTAAAGGCACTGGTGCTGGTGTCCTGAAATGCTAGTCTAGAGTAGGGATGCAACGATACCATTTTTTCAGAGCAGATCCGATCCAATACCGCGAATTCTGAGGATCGGCCGATACCGATCCAATCTGATACCAGCGCAGTTTTTTTTTATGTTATTTTTTATGTAACTTAGAATTTCTATACTTCTCTGTATTGACCCGATCGTCACTCTTCTGTGTGTTAAACACAATCTATTACAGTGTTTCTCAACTAGTCGGTCAAAAGTTCTGGGTATGCAGCCCAAAAGTGGGTTGCGAGACCGTTCTGAGAGGGTCGCGGATTGTTTACAGCCAAAGAAACGACATCAACAAAAAACGTAATTCTAAATGATTTTCTGATGCGAGACTTTTATTTTAAAAGACGTGCATGAAAGCTGTTGACACTGTCAGATCATCTGACTCAGATGCAGTTTAAGTAAAGAAAGAGTGCCTGAGAAAAAGGCTCTGTCCCGATTCAGTATCTGTGGTCAGATGAGATGTTGGCAGGTTTAATGTCAGTGTCATTATTCCACGTTATTTTCGTAACATGTTATGAAATATAAAGTCTCTCACCTCAGAAAAAACGAACTATCCTGTCCTGTCAGATGTTATAGTGTGCTGGTAGCGCACTCTTCTATAGCACGCGAATCGCGCGCCGCTGTACATCACTTCAAAACGCAGAAACTATAAGCATGCTACAGGACAATAAAAGTACAGTACCAATAATTCACATAACTGGTACAGCGTGTGTTAGCTGGGAAGGATTTGCATGACGGTATGATATTCATTCTATTCAGGAGCAATTTCCACGTTTCATTAACAGTCACCTCGGTTCACCTTTTGTGAAATAAACTTGCTTTATTTTTTTTACATTTATATATATATATAAAAAAATATATATATATATATAAATCATAATCTTTGACAAAAACACTATTATATACTAGTGTAGTGGATAATTCAACAGCAAAAGATACTAAAATTGAATAAGTGTACGAGTAAATCTGGTAAAATGCCACACATTGCTCTTTGTATTGTAAAATACATTCATGAAAAAAGCAAATACATTTACATATAAATATATACTATAAAATGAAAATACCTTTTTTTATGTATAGCACAGTAATAAGGCAGCAACATACGATAGATAGGACAGAACAAGAAAGACTATTATTATATTTAATTGCGCTAAAGTATTGTAAAACGAAAGGCTCAATACAGTGCGGTGCAATGCGCATCCCGTGCGCAGAATGATACTCTTGAAATAACACGGAGTCACAGCACACAGGCTGCACAGCCCTCTGAGTCCGCATAGAAAAGAAAAGTATAGGGGGAAGATATATTGATAAGTACTGTATTAAATCCATGCGTTAGTTTATTGTGCCTTTTGTTTTAACCGTTTTAAACCTCAGTGACTGTGCACTCTTGAAGAGAGTTTGTAACCAAACACTACATGCCGTTTGAATGCTGAATGGAGGATGACAGACAGACAGACAGACAGACGCAGCGCAGAGAAGAGTTTATGTGAACTTGAATTTAACGACTTAAATATTCATCTGTACCTCGGATTAAACTATGGAACAGCTTCAGAACACTTGAAATATAATGCACAAACACTTTATGGTGCTTTATGATGTTAATGTGGTTTTTGTGGGGCTTAACAGCAGCACAGAATAGTATACGCACAACATCGGATTTGGATCAGTCTCGTCTGATCCAGAGTATCGAATCGATGCATCCCTAGTCTGGAGCCCTACAATGTTTCTCGAAGTGAGTAAAGTCATAACAATATTAGAAGAATGTTGTCTGTGGTATATTTTCACTGCAAAACTGCATGTAAATGCCCCCTCAGAGGAAAATAAATCTGAAGCTAGCCTGTACGATTCTAGATATGAACCAAAATACAAATGGCATGTAGTTTTATCGTTTAGTGTCTTTACAACTCACAGTTTCTGAAGTATGTACACATTTAGGGCAGGAAAGAAGAAATTTGGAATTAGGTGCTTGGACCCTTAAAGAGATAATGCATATGAATTTTACATCTCCCCTTTTAGGATCCTTCTAGTGACCAACAGGGGCAGCAGGAGGCCAAACAGAGGTACATCAAACAAAAATAACAAACAAAAGTTTTCTGATGCATTAAATTAAAAGTTATTAGTCTTTGAAAAGTATTATGCATTTCTGTTACCCAATGTTGATCATGCTCTTGAAATATTTATAATATCAGTTTATGTAACAGAATGTAACATTTTATTAAAATTAAATTCAACACTAAACTTCAGAAGATTTAAATATCCATGTTTGTTGCTCTTCTTCATTTACTCCGATTTTATTAACATTTTTGATTAATTTGATTTGACTCAATATGTGAAGCAGCCTACTCATGACAAAGGGCACACACTTGACCTCGTGCTCTTATGATTTGTGCTTGTGAAATGGATGTGAAATTGATTGATTTTGTCATCTCTGTTCATAATGCAGTGTTATTCTAGATTCCACTTGTTCTCTCTGATTCCAAACCCTCTACAATAATTCGCTCTCGCCCTTTAAACTCACTCTCAGTTACCCGCTTCTGTTAAGTTTTCACTGCCTTATTAACGATTTCTCTCCTATTAACGCTAGCCAACAATCTGACTTCTCCGTAGAGGAAGTAGTTTTTTTTTTATCAGCACTTGTAGAGATATTTTAGATTTTGTAGCACCAGTTAGAGTAAGAAAGCTGAAACCTTCTTTACCATGGCTAAATGAAGAAATAAGAAATAGGGATGCACCGAAATTAAAATTCTTGGCCGTAGCCGAACAAAATGAAACAAAGGCCAAATACTGAATACGGTTTTTCAAAAATTTTCTCCCCCATGTTGGCCTATTTTGCTATATTTCACTATTGCATAAATTAAATATCCAAAATCAGCTTTTTACTCTTTTGGCCTGCTTTACAAAAAAAAAAAAAAAAATACTTAACACTGACCATTTTTAAACATCCTATCAGACATTATACCAACAAAGCACAATTTAACTTAAAAATAATAAGTTAGTAAAATAATATTTTTTGGGCCATTTTTTAAACCCCCCTCTTTGAATCAGGCTTGTATTTTTTCTGTACAAATAAATGCAGCCTTGCTGAGCAGAAGAGACTTCTTTTAAAACATTAGAAAATATTACAGATCCCAACTTGAACACTATTGGTGAATGCTATAGTAAATGTATTAATACATCTGTCGTAGGGTAATTATTTATATTATTATTATTGTCTAACTTTTTATTTTATTTTACAGAACAAGAGTAAAATTACAATACTAACATTTATGAATGTTGATGGAGCTTTTATTTTGGTGGAAATATGTAGGAACCAGGAAAACCTCAGTGCTTATCTTTGTTGACAACAGCATGCAGATATTTCTCAGATATATCTCATTACGAATTTGGGAAGATGTTTGTCACACGTATCACATTGTCACACGCTCGTGCAGCGCTGTTTGAATACATGCCATTCGTGCGTGTTTTAGAAAACATAACATTCTGTAGTTTATTTGCTTATCCATTTCACGATTTCAATCATCACAGTAACCAGCAACAACCACCCCTTCTCATCGGTGACATGAGATGCAGCACTAAGCAGTCTCTCGCTGTCTGTGTTTCGTGCTTGTAATGATGTCTGCGTCTCTCTCTCTCTCTCTGGTCGTTTTAAATGCTTCCACACTGCAGACGTGTTTGCTGCATTAGTGCTTGCCTCTATTTGATCGCATAACGTCATTGTTCGGTACAAATTATTCGGTCTTTTCGCTTATTCGGCCGAACACCGAAATAGTTTTTTTTCCTATTTTCGGCCAAACAATTTCGGTTGCTGAACATTCGTTGCATCCCTATTAAGAAACTTAAACAATGCAGGAAGGCAGAACGGAAATGGAATAAGGATAAACGTAGTTTAAAAAATCTGATGTCCTCTTATCAGTGTAAAGTTAAGGAAGCAAGGGACGCATATTTTTTCAGACCTGATTACTAGGGTAAACTTACCTATTAAGCTCACGTACCCATTAAGCACACTTTCATTTTTGAGATTAGAGTATAAAAAGAAAAAATAATTTATTATCCTACTTGATGTCTTAACCAATTCATATGTTTGTTACTATATACCTCCTGTAATTTCAAGTCAATCAGATCATTGAGATATGGGTCTCCATGTGTTCACACTGTCTGGTGGCCATTTTGAAAGCTGTCTAAACTTTCACCAAAAGAGAAGTATGAGAAGTTAAATGTGAATTTTTTTTAGTTGTTTAAGCCTTTATTTTGGGTAAGTTTCACTACTTATTGTAAAATTAATAGATTAATGTTCAGACTTTTGCATATTATAACCTGAAACTTGGATGTGGGAAATAATTAACATTAGATCAAAAATATAGATTTAGCAACCCAGCGCAGATGCTACAGAACACAGTTAGCTGACTAGCTGTATAAAATTGTGTTCTACGTTAACATATTACTTCACAGTAGAGGTCGACCGATATGAGTTTTTCTCTGGCCAATGCCAATATTTGCCAAAACCTGTTTGCGGTCGACAGGAGCCGGAGTCCCACAGCAATGACGTCATGTGCAAACAACCTATTGAACGAAGTGTCACGCGGCGCAGTGACGACGGCTGAGGGAGTTCTCTCTTCAAAAAGTTAGCAGGCAGAGGGGGACATCACAGGGTTATCCGTTGTGCCAGTGGAATGGCAATCTGCTTGCAGCACGAGGCAGCGTCACGTATTGCTTGCAGATGTGCCTGTATATTAATCGGCCTAATTTGCAGCACAATCGGCCGATCAATCGGTCAACGTCTAATTCACAGGCATTACTGGCTTGTACTTTTTTATACATAATATTATAAATAGACAGTTTATTGCTGGTCTCTCGTTTTACAGTGCTGTACTTTTTTTAAGATTTCATATTATTTTAAGGTGAGCTTACACGACTATAAAAATCACACAGCTTCAGTGTGACATCAGAAAGAAGTATAATTTCATAGATGTTGTTCATGTTTTAATTTGTATGAACTTAATACATGACCTAGACTATTTATTTAGCACAAATCCTGTCATTTTAATAAATATTACATGGATTTCATAAATTGTTACTGCTCCAATTAATCTCAGTGTGCTCGCTTTAAACTCTTCCACATTGAACATCTTATGTAAATACTTCATAAACAGACTTTACATATT
Source organism: Gymnocypris eckloni scoliostomus (assembly GCA_027564155.1). Taxonomy (NCBI): domain Eukaryota; kingdom Metazoa; phylum Chordata; class Actinopteri; order Cypriniformes; family Cyprinidae; genus Gymnocypris; species Gymnocypris eckloni. Next base: position 35,297,620 of record CM050423.1, read on the forward strand.
AGCTGATGGTTGTCACTTTAAGTTAAGTTAATTGATTTTAAAGTGACGTGACTTGTGGCCAAGTATGGTAACGCATACTCTGAATTAGTGCTCTGCATTTAACCCATCCTAAGTGCAAGGCTCGAAATTGCGACCATTTTGGTCGCATATGCTCCCATAGTGTAATCTGTGTGATGTCAAAATATATTTAGGAGCATTTGTGTGAATGCATATAATAGTTGTAGTGCGACCTGTTTTCATTTCTCTAAAAATGTTCACAGTCATGTGCCTTCTGTGTGCTGATACAATGACCGGTCTGCCGTTCTATCAAACGTTACATAACTTCATATTTACATAATTACATTTAATGCAGATTTTAGATTGGTTAATATTAGCGGTCAGTCACTGCTTTCCGCTGTCAGGTGACAGGGAGCTAACTACCGCGGGAACAGCAAAGTGCTGAAGAAGAGAGAAACTGAAAGAAACACTGACAGATTTCTTTTGTAAAACACCTAAAGTTACAAATAATGGTGCTGATGATAGCGATCATGTGGTGAATGTTGATCCACCAGCCGAAAAGGCGGCGTTCAGTGCACTGCATTTACTTTAAAGCCAGATGGAGTTTGCAGGTAACACTAACAGCATTCGCCACCGAATCTACACATTTTAAGCTCGAGAGCTTGGTTAAACACAGACAAGTGTGTGGCAAAAGGTTCAGGATCATCAGGTTATTGCAAAACCCAAACAAAACACCTTTTCATGACGTGAATAACAGTAAATAAATATCGGTTCTGCATATCGGTTATCGGGAACATAAACATGCAAATAATTGGTATCGGTTATAAAAAAAAAAAATATTGGTCGATCACTAGACATAATCCAACAATACTTTTTAAAACTATTAATTATATTATAGGTCCTTTGCCTAGCCAGCCAGTTAAATCTACTCCAGATAATTGCAACACCTTTTTGAATTACTTTTATAATAAAATAATGGAAATTAGACAGCAGTTTGATACTGATTTCCGAGATCATGATGTTGATTCATGTCCACCTTCAACATTTATTCATTTTAATGAAGTCTCTTTGTCTACCTTGGAACACATTGTTGTACTTTCAAAATCCTCCTCCTGTCCTTCTGACTGCCTTCCTGCTTGGTTTTTAAAAGCTGTACTTCACACGGTTAGTCCAGATATTTTAGATATTGTTAACTGTTCTTTGTATTCTGGCATTTTTCCCACATGTTTTAAATATGCCACTATTTATCCATTATTAAAGAAGGCTTCTCTAGACCAATTCAATTTAAGCAATTTTAGACCTATTTCTAAGCTTCCATTTCTATCGAAGATCTTAGGAAAAACTTGTCAATACAACTGATTTCGTATATGAAGAATAATTTAATCTTTGAAAAATGTCAGTCTGGTTTCCGTTCTCAACATAGCACTGTGACTGCCCTGGCTAAGTTTGCTAATGACCTACTGCTTGCAGCCGATACTGGCTTGTACTCTGCTTTAATCCTTCTTGATCTTAGCTCAGCCTTTGACACAGTGGACCATAATGTCTTGATCAACCGTTTAAAAGTTGGTATCAGAGATGTAGCTTTGTATTGGTTTATTTCTTATTTGTCAAATAGGTCTTTTTCCGTAGCACTTGGAGATGCCGTCTCCTTCTCGAGCTCCTTTATTTTGCAGGGTCACTCAGGGATCTATTTTGGGTCCCCTTCTGTTTACTATCTACATGTTACCCCTGGGTGAAATTATGCGCAGTTATGACTTATGAGTTTTGCTGCTATGCAGAGGATACGCAATTCTATGTCCCAGTAAAGCCTGGTATTATTGATACATCCCATATTATGTCATGCTTCATCGAAAGCAAAAATTGAATGTCGAAAAAATTTCTGCAGTTAAATTACTCTAAATCAGTAGTGCTTATATTTACCACATGCGCTCCCAGTAGTGCTAGTATTAATAATCTCTCCTCTAGTCTGGGTGCCTTATCTAAAAATGTTCGAAAAGAGGCTCGCAACTTAGGTGTAGTTTTTTATTCAGAACTGACCTTTGATGTTCAGGTGACTTAAAGTTGTGTAGTCTTGTTTTGCTCAACTGAGGCAACAAACGAAAATAAAGTAATTCCTTTCTTTGGCAGATTTGGAAAAAGTCATTTGCGCTTTTATTTCTTCCAGACTTGATTATTGTAATGCATTTTATTCTGGTATTAGTAAGAGAAACCTCCAAAGATTGTAGCTGATTCAAAATGCCGCTGCTAGGCTTTTAACACGTACTAAGAAAAGAGACCAAATTACACAGATTTTTGCTCCTCTTCACTGGCTGCCTGTGAGTTTTAGAATTTATTTTAAGATTTTGCTGCTTGTTTTTAAGGCCTTGAAGGGTCAGGCTCCTGTCTATATTTGTGATTTATTAATTCCTTATGAGCTGATCGCTGCTTGAGATCCTCCGGTAGGGCTCTATTAATGGTTCCAAAATCTCAACTGTACTATATCCTCTTTTAAGTCTCTTCTTAAGACTAAGACTTTATGGATTATTCTTAATTTTGATGGTATTTTCTGTATTTTGTTACTGTACTGATCTTTTTATTGTAAAACACATTGTAACTGTTTTGAAAGGTGCTATAGAAATAAAGGTTTACTTACTAAACGTACTGCTTTATGAAAGGCAACATTCATTCAAATGAACCACATTTATTTACTCTATGCAATTTCACTAAATGTTTCTTTCATTGCTTAATTGTTGTCTAGACGGATTATGTCTGAACAGTTTTATTATCATTGTGCCTTTCACAGAGAGACGGAGATGAGAAACTCTATATTGGCTCAAGTCTTGGATCAGTCTGCCCGTGCCAGGTGTAAGTTCATTTACAAACCTTTGGCAAGCTATCACTAGTATAGAGTGAGGGAACTATGACGTCACTTTGTAGGCGGATCAGCTGTTAGCATGAAACTGTTTCCCTCAACAAAAAGAGAATAGGATTTTTCCATAGGCTTTTGGATTATCGCAAAAAATAAACTCGGTGTTCAATCATACTTCATGAAACTTACACGTTTTTTCCATCAAGATAATCTTCACTAAATAATATAACTTTAACAAATTTTTAAGCCTAAATAAAAGCACCAGAACTGAAAAGCTAAACTTAGGCTATAAACGAACTACACCACCACCACCACAACTATTTAGAACTCAACTGTTCAGTGAAAAGGATTTACTCTGTATATTAATTTTAATCCACGCTACATGAACCTTTTCATGTAAACTGGAATAAATACAAAACTAGAGCCAAACTAAAACTGAAATGAGACATTAGTAATAAATAGTATAGTGAATAAATGAAATCATCTTAACTAAAGGACATTTAAAGCACGTATTTCTGTACATTTCTAAAAAAGGTGCATTAAAAGTCAATAAATCATTTATTAATATGAATTAAAAACGCATCGCCGTGTATTTTAATCTTTACATTTACATTTAGTCATTTAGCAGACGCTTTTATCCAAAGCGACTTACAATTGGGGAGTACATAAAGCGATTAATCTAGAAGAGGCAAACAGACAGAGGAAGTGCCAATAACACCAAGTCTCAGGCATTGTTCAAATAAGTACAAGCTAGCAAGGGAAGGAGAGAAAGATGAAGATTTTGAAAAAAAGTGAAATAATTTTTTATTTTTGTATGTAGTCAAGTAGAGTTGAAAGAGATTAGTTTTTAGTTGTTGCTTGAAATTTGACCAAGCCTCTGCTTTTAAACAAAAACAAACTATTTTATTCTATCTTCATGTGCTCATGTTTTATCACCACTTGAATGCATAGGTTTCATCAGAAATACAATATTTTGGACAAAAAACTGTTTTAGTAGTAATGCGTTTTCAAGCTAAATGCATTCAGGTGACATTGTTTCAACTGGAAATATTTATTTGAAATTGCATCCAATAAACAGAAAAAACAGACACACACACACAGGCTGCATATAGTTTAGCACTGTTCTCTATGTTAGTTTAGTTTATTCATTTTTAAAGCACTTTCAAAACAGCCCCAGTGGCTGACCAAAGTGCTGTACATGAGGAAAATAATACGTCCGATATAAAATCTAAAATAAAAATATGCAGCTCAGTATAACTTTAACACACAAATTAAAAACAAAAGGAAAATCAACAGATTAACACAAATTGAAAGCTAAGGAAAACAAATTAGTTTTAAGAGAGCTTTGAAAACTGATAAAGAGGAGGCCATTCTAAGTTGTACAGGCTGACTATTCCCCCACCCCTCGCCTCCCCTGGGTTTCAGCCTCAAGCAGGGGATGGTCAGCAAGTTAAGGTTGCTAGATCTTAAACTTCTAAAGGGGTTATAAGGACACAGTAAATCGGACAAATTATTAGGAGCCAGATTGTGTAGACATTTAAACCCAAATAGAAGAATTTTAAACTCAATCCTGCGTGGTCAAATTTGTGACCATTTTTGAGAAATTTTGCAGCAGCATTTTGAACCAATTGAAGACGGGCTACCTAAGATTTAGAGATGTCGTAAAATAGAGAATTGCAGTATTCTAAACGCTAAGTTATAAAAGCATGGATAACTGTCTCACGAGATTTTCAGGCAACAAATGTTTTTTTTTTGTAGAGGGAACGATGCTACACACACACACACACACACACAGGCTACATGCATATGCATATGCATGTATACACTTATGTAGATCACACACGCGCACACACATTCAGATCAACGGGTTAACGGTCTATCCATGACACAGAGATGTTTCTGTCTGTAAAGGCATCTCCCTCACTGACTACTTCGTCCCGATCAGATTCAAAATGGTCAAAACATGATCTACATATATGATCTACATGTTCTCTGATCCTTCCCTGTATGCTGATCGTCTTGTATTCGCACCCGGAAGATGCTTTTTTCTAAGCATGTTTATAAAATTACTTAAATATCCTAATTTACATTTATGCATTTAGCAGACGCTTTTATCCAAAGCGACTTACATTGCGTTCAAGTTACAGTTTCTACATTTTATCAGCTCTTGCTTTCCCTGGGAATCGAACCCATGATCTTGGCATTGCTAACGCCATGCTCTACCAGTTGAGCTACAGGAAAGCTAAATATCCTAATTGAACTATGATCTAATCCTGGTTTAGTCTAAGCCCTGTCTGTGAAACCGGGCCCATGTGTTTAGTGCTAATGGCCAATCCAATTATTAATTGGTAATTTGTTTTAAATATAAGTATCGGTTCAAGCACCGGTACCATTTCAAAAGAATCGATTTGGCACCGGTATCGCAAAAAAACCAACCCTAGCGGGGAAGCGTTTGTCTCTTAATTGACGAGATATCTCATCAATGGTGGGGAAAGAGGTAATTGTAACGTGGCTTTAAGCACTATGCATCATTAAAGTTTCACTTAAAAAAGTTACTTAAAGCCGGCAAATGTGGTGTTTACATGTAGTAATTGTAATATAAGTTTACCTTATGGTACGAACCCAGAGTCTCTGCATCAGTAAGCGATAAAACAAGCATCTTCCCTCCGAAGACTTGTCGCATTTCCGGACAAAGCAAAAAAATAAATTGTCAAACTATTGGTTGGTTATTCTAAAATTAATTGTATTACAAATTATTAGGGCTGCAACAACTTTTATCGATTTTATCGATTATATTGATTATGAAAAATCATCGACAATGATTCTCATTATCGATTAGTCGGGTCCGCCCACAGTGCACGTCCAGCTTCAGCCGGTTGCTCAAATTACAGCACTGAATAACGCATTTCTATCGACAAAATGCATCTAAAAATAGTGGAGGAAACAGAATGCTATGCCGCGGGAGAAGTGTGTTATCCAAGCTGCCCAAAACATGATCATTCTTTATTTTGAGCTTTAAGTTAATGCATTAGTGTAAAGGCTTGCCCTGTCAGGCGCTGTGACACATGCGTGTGAGTCCTCAGTGCAAAAACGTTCAGTTTACGGTCATATCCTTATCTATAAATGTCACGAATTCACGCGACCATTAAATGTCCGTCCTGACCGGCTGTGTTAAGTTTAATTTACCGAATGGCGCGTGCACGCGCGTCAGACAGACGGAACACAGAGAGGGGGGTTTATGGAGGTATTTTTACGCCTAAAAGATTTGCATGCGTATGGTAAGATTTGTGAAAGTGTACATAAGACTGCAAGCGCAAATAAAATTTGCAAGCGCAAGAGAAGCTTTGCAAAGGTGTAAATCGCGTTTTAAGCGCAAGAAAAAAAGATTTGCAGCATTTTGCTGTTACTCGTAAGTGTAATTCATGTATTGTGAAACTGCAACTTCATGCTCACACTAAATAAATATGATCTGCATTCGTATGACTTCCATTTTCCGCTTACAGTTTTGGCACGTTTTTTCGCCAAAATACGGTCAAAAGCACTGCAAGCCTGTGAACAGTGATTTGCAAGCGAAAACAGCAGTTTAAAGAACTGCAAACGGATTGACCGCGAGAACCAATCTGTATGTGTAAAACAGACTGTCACATGTCTAAATCACTTGTTGTGTATGTAGGGTAAAAAGTTCGCGAAATAATCCGATTTGTACAGCTCCGTCTTTCTTTTTCCTGCGCTTGGAGTTTTGGCACGATTCTCTCACTAACTGAGATTTGCAAGTGCGAAGGGGAGGCGGGTCCACCTTCTTGTAGCCAATCAAATGAGGCTCTCGCTGACTCTCCATTTACTCTTATCTGATTGGTTCAAATAAACACATCAAACGCCAAGACATGTATCTTCGTTTAGTTCGGGGACGTTCTTGCTGCCAGAATGATACTTTTATCGTACACATGCAGTAAAAAACAAATAAATACCAACTTAATTAAAACATTATATTTTACCATTAAGCTAGACTCCCATGTGTTCAAACTGAATTACGAGCTGTGTAGTAGCTATATTATATATTTCGTTTATTTTAATATTATATTGTCATTTTAATGATAATTAAAGAAGGCCTAGTATCTGCACTAGCCTAATACATGCATCATTTCACCTGTCTACTGATCAGGGATGGTTAAATGTTTTAACAAAAATTTGGTTCAATAATAATTGAACCAACAGAAGCAACAGTAATATTTTTTTTCTTTAACATGTTGTAATTTAAGGGGACTTTACAAAATATTACAAAAATATTTATCTATAACTTATTCACTATTTATCATCTGTAATACCATCGTGTAACCACTAGATGACTGTTTAGCTCTCTATATATATAAACACATAAACATGTGTGTGGCTGGGAACTTTGGATCCCCACATAATTAGTTACTTGAATTTGGATATATATTTAGACATGATTAAATACATATTTATCAAAGTTTTTGCATTAGTTATATCTGGACACAAATAAAGTATTTTGTTACTCATTCTTGCTTCATATAATAGCTTGATCGGTCACATGAAAGTTATCAGAATCAATGCTGACATTTCAAAATATACAATTGAGTGTTAAAAACCATAAACAGAGACATGGTTTGAAAAATTGACAAGTTCAGATTTAAGTAGCTTTATTGGCATAGCAAAAAAAGGTTTTACAAAGTGTAGCACTCTGATACCATAGTGTTGAGCATTTTCACATAACATCATTTTAATTATAAAGTTTAATCAGATTATACTATTTCAATGTAAAGCAAAACCAAACCAAATAACGTTAACACCAGCTCGTAATTCAGTTTGAACACATGGGAGTCTAGCCTAAAGGAACACGACTTATAAAATATCATGTTTTAATTAAGTTGGTATTTATTTGTTTTTTACTGCATGTGTACGATAAAAGTATCATTCTGGCAGCAAGAACGTTCCCGAACTAAATGAAGATACATGTCTTGGCGTTTGATGTGTTTATTTGAACCAATCAGATAAGAGTAAATGGAGAGTCAGCGAGAGCCTCATTTGATTGGCTACAAGAAGGTGGACCCGCCTCCCCTTCGCGCTTGCAAATCTCAGTTAGTGAGAGAATCGTGCCAAAACTCCAAGCGCAGGAAAAAGAAAGACGGAGCTGTACAAATCGGATTATTTCGCGAACTTTTTACCCTACATACACAACAAGTGATTTAGACATGTGACAGTCTGTTTTTTTACACATACAGATTGGTTCTACGCGGTCAATCCGTTTTGCAGTTCTTTAAACTGCTGTTTTCGCTTGCAAATCACTGTTCACAGGCTTGCAGTGCTTTTGACCGTATTTTGGCGAAAAAACGTACAAAACTGTAAGCGGAAAAATGGAAGTCATAGAATGCAGATCATATTTATTTAGTGTGAGCATGAAGTTGCAGTTTCACAATACATGAATTACACTTACGAGTAACAGCAAAATGCTGCAAATCTTTTTCTTGCGCTTAAAACGCGCGATTTACACCTTTGCAAAGCTTCTCTTGCGCTTGCAAAATTTTATTTGCGCTTGCAGTCTTATGTACACTTTCACAAATCTTACCATACGCATGCAAATCTTTTAGGCGTAAAAATACCTCCATAGGGGTTGGTTTAGTTTTCGATATTCGTGACACATTCAGCGATAAACGACAATGACTCCAAATCGACTTGCCCAAAACAAATCTAAACAGTGTGACCGCCAAAATGGCAAAGCTGATCATGTTTCACAGCCTTCTTTTCCATAGTTTTCGATCGATGTAATAAGCACTAGCCCGCACAAGCCGTCTCAAGAGAGAGTTCGCTCTCTGCAGGGCTTTCAGTAAGGGACCGTGGGGAAAGTGCACGTTTTCTGCAGAGCTTTCAGTAAGGGACCGAGGGGAAAGTGCACGTTTTCGTTTTTTGCTATAGCTCACTGGGCGGTGTTTTTGTAGTAGCTTTTTAGTTAAAGGGCCTATAGACATGAGAGTCAGACCAGTGTCAATCAATAGAAGGGGACAGTGGACATTTTTCACAACCTTTCATTTTAGACCTACTGGTAGAAAAGGGAATTGCATGTCAAAAATTAACTTACTTTATGTAATAACTTTCATCAGCAGGAAGATAGAGACTTGACTGTGATCAAAGTGAACGTGTGTTCCTGCAGAACATTCCTCTCACCTGTTAGTTTACACTGAGTCTTTATTATCTTTATTATTATTAATTTTTTTAATAGAGATTTAATCTATATTCACTATTACAGTGCTTAACAAATGTATTAAAACAAATGTATGTAAGGTTTTTAACAAATTATGTAAGGTTTGTGCCACTGCTGCTCTAAACTAACAGCATTGGTGATTACCAAAATCATGTTTAGCTTTCTGTATTGGTTAGTCCTCCAAAATGCGTAAGCTCTTTAGAAACAGTAGTAGGCTATTTCTAATGCTATAATATAATTATTGCTGTTATCTATGAAAGAAAGGCAGAGCACTTTATAGTGTTTTTTTCAGATACGCAATTACAGTAAAAAGTACATAAACAATGCAAGTAAGAATGCAAGCTGTTATGAGGCCATTTTTGTTATTATAAATACTAATTAGTTGTTTCTGTTTGTAATTTTCCCAATAAATGACAAATAAAATGTTTAGATGTAAACTTTGTTTTGAAATATTCCTGAAATATTTGTTTTCTCTTTATGACAGGGGTTTAATAAATTAAACACTATGTTTTCATAGCATTCAATTAGTTTGAAGGACATTGAGCAGAATGAGGAATATTGTGTATTTTGTCAATAAAAGAAAATTATTTTATTTCATCCGATTAATCGAAAGAATGATCGGCCAACTAATCGATTATCAAAATAGATTATCATTAGTTGCAGCCCTACAAATTATACTACAATTAGAAAATACTGTAAATTGATAAACTGTTCGGTGTGATGTTTAATGTTCCCGACAGCGCCTGTAGTTGCATTTAGCAACTTGTTAGCAACCGTCTTTTTTAAGAAATGTAACCGCTTAAAAAAACGCAAGTGTGGTGTAACTGGTGTGTTTTATGTCATAAAATATAACGTGAAAGTATCTTGAGCCTGTGTGAACCAAGGACCTTATTTAAGGGATTTAACCAAAATCCCATTTAAAAACCCCATTGACTCTGGGACGATGGAACTGTAAGTGATAATGCTAACTCTCTTCCGGGTTTTCACCTACAAAGTGACATCATAGTTCCACCACTCTATTGTCATGTAAGCGGGGTTGGGACGAGAGGTCTGCATTCCCGTGGCTCTCCTGTGGGAGCCGTGGGACCTGACCAGATTTCTTACTACTCGGGATTAAATTTCCGAATAAAACACGGTAGCGGTCGGTAACTCTGGTGTAATTTGAACGGAACGGGCAGTTTGCTAATATCCCGTTCCCGACTTTTACTCATTCTTATCTTACAGCCTGCACTCAAATGTTGATCATATTTTGCTTTTAATTGTAATTGACAAATGCCATATGTATTTATTTATTTTCCTCTGTGATACTTTTCCTACTGTTGACACCAAAATGTAAAACAAATTTTATATTTTGACAAGTCAAATAGAATAACCTTCTACAATTTTTTTACAACCTAAATTTTTTTCTTCTTCTCTGCAACACTTTTTCCTATTTTGTTGACAGCAAAATGTTAAACTAATTGTATCTTGACAAGTAATAATTTAATGAATAGTATTAATTTATTAAATTGTACAAATAATAAAAATTTTGTACAACCTAAATTTTTATTTTCTCTTTTTCAGTAGAGGAAATTTAAATGTGAGATTCTGGAAAAGAGATCTAAATGTATTGGGAACAATTGGGTCAGGAAGACAATTATTATAAGTGGGCAGCAGGTGAACAAAGAGTGAATAAATAGTGGGTGCGAAATATAACCTAGCGGGAGTGAGACTAAAAAAACAGTCCCACACAGACCTCTAGTTACATTTAAAATGTGTTTCACTACAGATTACAAAATACTAGGGCTGGGACGATAAATCAAATGCATCACGATTCCTCTGGAATCGATTCTGAGCTTAGATTATAACAGCAGATGGCACTACATACTTTAGAAACAGCTGTACTCTGCTTGTTTCCAAATCCTTACACACACTTGAACCGAAAATAATCATTCATAAAATTTGAAAAGGTTGAAGTGAATTACAAGGGTGTTCAAAGTAGGGCTGTCAAATTGGCTGAAAAACTAAATTCGAATTTTGTACTAAAATTGTATCAAAATTCGAATTTAGTGTATGTATATATATATATACATACATACGTCTCTTCTGTGCAGTGAGTGGTAGAGAAGCAGCACATTCAGCTGGCCGTACTGCAGCAAACTCGTCAGTAAATGAGTACAAAGCAGTGTTTCCATCCACCTGTCGTCGTTAACTGACTGTTTGGAATTATAAATATGAGCATAGTTCGTCTGTTAATATTATGTGCTTTTTTTACTCCGAAGCAGGCAGTGTGCTGCACAAGACAAAAAATAATAGCCAAAACAACCACATAGCCGCACTTTAGTTATGCATGTTGATTTTATCGCACGATGTCGCGATTATAATTAATATGGAGTTTTTCTACAATATTCACTCATCATGACAGTAAAATAGGACATTGTAAGTCAGTCTACTGCAGTTTACTCTCTCAATCAGTAGAAAATGTGGTTAACACCCAGTCATGCATGAAATAAATACCGTCATAGACTGTGAAACCGGTAAAATTTTGAAAAATACAGTGATATAAATTTTTGGTCATACCGCACAGCTCTACTATTATTCTCGCTGTAGTAGTTGTTGTTGCTGCCGCCGGCGGCATGTCGTGGAGATGCTGTGTTCCATTGTGAAAGCGAAAGAACTTAGTTTGGGCTTTCAAAAGAGGACACAAGTAGAAATCAGTGGTTAAGTTGTATTTACAACACTGTTTCAGAACAGTTAAACCCAAATATTCGAGTGTGTGCATTGTTCAGCGCATTTTACGGAGGACTATTTCCTGAACCTGGAAGAGTATACTACAATGGTGGCTTGCACAAAGGCTGTTTCTATAAAGTGGGTCAATTCCTACTTTGCAAGGACAGTCTGACGTTTCTGACTCGTAAGTAGGTTTCTGCTACTGACTATTCAAACGCGAGTTTTGAGCAGTGTAGAGCAGTGCTTGTTGTTACTCCGATCACAAATACAGACATGATAATGTTTACGCAGTCCAATGCGACATGTAAAAAGACCGTATAAGTCGTTATAATCAGTAATTATATCCCCACTGGATGCAACAAATGCCTCGTTTATAATGGGTTTTATTGCTTTTGTGTCGTTGCGCCGGGACACGGCATCACAATATAGTGAGGGGCATAACATTTCCATCTCACGCTTGAGGTATTCGGCCAATCACAATGCACTGGATAGCTGGCCAATCAGAGCATGCTTCGCTTCTCAGAACAATGAGCTTTGTAAAAATCTACGCGTTTCAGAAAGGCAGGGCATAGAGGAGCATCAATAATGTCAGTATGTGGAAAATAATGTATTTTTTAACCTTAAAACGCATAGACCGATTGTATTACACCAAATACACAAAATAATGTTCTTTTTAGCAACGTCATATGACCCCTTTTAATCTCGAGGTGAAATTGAAATGACTTGAGCTGAGGTGAAATTGCATGACTCGGCGAACGCACAAGCGCTCTTCAGCGCTCTTCTTCTTGAGCATATGGATAAAAACTAGAGTAGAGCGCCATCTGCTGTTAAAATCTGAACTCAGAATCGATTCCAGAGGAATCACGATGCATTCAGAAAATGTATCGTCCCACCCCTACAAAATACATGCTTTAAAGTCATTTGTTACGGATTTCGTTGACATCTGCCAAACATTGGATTAGATTTTTCCTTTGGTTAAACATTTACTGATGCTCAAGAAGACAACACAATGCATCTTAATGTTTCTCATATTTCATATTTTAAATATGTAATTGTTACATGCATTTCGTTACTCCACAACCCTCTATGTATGAATGCTTGTAGATACTGTTTTCTCTATTCTTACCAGATATTTATTCTGTGCTGTCATTCAAAACCCACAAGACTTTCGTCTCCATGAGAGCACCTGGAGATTTGGTTTGACGCTCACACTGCACATGGTGTGACCCGTTAAATATAACGAAGTTAAATAATTAATAATAATATTATTGCACTTTTTAGTTTTTTTGACAAAATAATAAAACAAAGTATGATAATACTATTATATTTAAAAATTATTAAACTATTATTTTAGTTAATTATTTGTTTTCTTTTTTACATTTTGCTCTTTTAAATTAATTTTCATAATTGTCATACCTAGAGTGAATTATGAATGAAGTGCATAGTGCACTATGTGTATCCCTGCATGGAAACGTTGACCATTGCACTTAGATCACATCAGATATGTGACCCTGGACCACAAAACCAGTCATAAGTAGCACGGTATATTTGTAGCAATAGCCAACAATACATTGTATGGGACAATGGTATAGATTTTTGTTTCATCATTAGGATATTAAGTAAAGATCATGCTCCATTAAGATATTTTGTAAATTTCCTACCGTAAATATATAAAAACTTAATTTTTGATTAGTGATATGCATGGCTAAGAACTTCAATTGGACAACCATAAAAGGGGATTTTCTCAATCTTGTTTTTTTTTTACCCTCAGATTCCAGATATTCAAATAGTTATATATCGGCCAAATATTGTACTATCCTAACAAATCATACATAAATGGAAATAAAAAAAGACCCTCATGACTGGTTTTGTGGTCCAGGGTCACATATGGTTAACAGAAGCTCCACAATACTCATATTAGATATGGTTAACAGAAGCTCAAACATAAGAACATCTCTGGTTTGTTCTTGTGTATTAAACAAACATGTTTCTGCTTCTGTTAACCATTTTGATGTGCTCTATGTATGTGCATTGATTTGCTTTCCAAGGATGAACAAAAGACTTGTGGGTTTGGAACAACATGAGGATGAGTAAAGGATTAAATTTTTTTTTTTTTGTGGACCCAGTTTCAATGCTCCAGCCAGTTATTGTAGTTTGAGATGTGTTCCGTGTGAATATGTTTTTGCTTTGATCTCTATGATGCAGTACTCCTTTCAACTGCTAGCTGTCAATATTCCATACTGCACCTTAAAATATTTTCAAACTAAAATCTACAATAACTGTGTGTTGTTGCTTTTAATTATTGTTATTTAGTGAGTAATTTGGCTCTTGTAAAGCCAGATAAAGCAAAAGCAGTGGAGAATTACCTGATACAGATGGCTCGCTGTGGACAGCTTGGAGGAAAAGTAAGAACACCGATGAAGCATCATTCATAATGTGTTTAATAATTTTAGAATGTGTGTTTTATAGCATTGAGTGTTGTATCTTTAGATTACAGAGGCTGGACTCATAGAGATCCTGGAGAAAGTCAGTCAACAAACAGAGAAGAAAACAACTGTAAAAGTAAGAACCTTGTGATTGTATTAAAAATATGTTCTCAAGATTGTAAAAATTTATGTTTCATAAATGTATAAACATAAGTGTCCCTGCTTTGTTCCCAGTTTAACCGACGACGGGTAATGGACTCAGATGATGAAGATGATGACTGATATGTAGGTGTCATAAGTCAGCTAGGCTTTCTGTACTCATGGTACTTTTGATACTCTGGTCTACTGACATGACAGTGACTGACAGATCAGTTGCGCTGCCCAAATCACGATCACAGCCAAAGAATTTTGATCTGTGATGATACAGGAACGTTACTGTTTTTCATCTTTAGTTTAGCAGATTCTCTTAATTCAACACATTGCAGCAAAGCTGCTACATATTTAGAGACTTTTTTGTGAATACAGTGGACAATTCTGATCTCTTGTTATTGCAATAATTGGAACTTGCCCCATATCTTTGATTGTGTGGACTTTTTTGAGGAAACCTATATGTGCAACTATTTACATAATAAAGGCCTTAAACAAAAATTTCAAGAAATACTTGTTACATCAGTTTCATTGCTTGTAACCAAACTACACTTTTCTCTGGGCCATGCCACAAAAATACTTTTATTAGAGATTTGATGGTGCAAAAATTATATTATTTAGTTTTTATTTTTAAACTCTGATATTATTTCAGTCTTATAACCCTTCAGTTTTCAAAACATGCCAAACTCATAAGTGCCAAGACATGCTCAGGATGTTTCTGGGCTGCAACCTTTGGCAGTGGGTGTGTAGCTCCCAAACAATAATCATGCATGGGGCAGGTGAGGGCATATTGTCTGAGGCTCGGAAAGCTCCATTAAATTCTACTGCAGTGATTCTCAAACTTTTAAGCCAGTGACCCCTAATGTAAGATCGACAAGAACTTGCGACCCCCACTACTAAACATACACAAAAAATAAACAAAATAACTTATTTTAAGCCGTTCACAATATTTTAACTATATTTACTATACATCAAATTAATTTGGGTTTACCTTTCAATGGGATGGGTGTACTTGTTTTTGGCAGCACAAAAGCTTCATCTGTGACCTGATGGTGGATCCAGCTACTCGCAGATCATTGTTGACAGTAAATTTAGAGCAAGTGAATCCATACTTTATGAATTATTCTTGATATTTGGTCTATACTTTGGTCTGATGGGGTCTTTCTCGATGTACACGGTTCCGATGACTCAGGCAAACTGTCAAAAATTTCTTCATTTTTAGGTTTGCAAATTACTAATTTATCCATCTCTGCAGTTGCAGTTTCCACATGCAGGTGAGCGCTGTAGCGATAACTAGTGAGCCAGTCCCTGCACAGTGATGTCATATCTTCGAGTCTCAAATTATTATAACAAAAAAATGACTTTTTTTTTTAACCCCTTGAAATTATTCTGGGGGTCGGACCCCCAGTTTGAGAACCACTCAAACAGACACAAAAAAAAGATTTGTTCATGTTGCTATTGACTTGTTGGCTACTATCTGTAACGCGACAGATTACAAGGCATGACTTTTATGATGACAATTGTTTATTTAGTGAGTTAGACTGAAGACGGCTTTTTTATATACCGTTATCTGTTAGCATAACTGTTTATTCATAAGAAAATGCCTTTTATGCATAAACACAATATAAAAAATAAATAAAATCATTACCTATCTTCCTGCAGATAGCTTCTTGAGTTGGTTGTGGTACATGGGTCAATATATCACCATAGAGTGCCTTTCAACCCCCACAATGCATAATTTTAAGCGGTTACACTCAGATACTATAGAAACATATTAGCTGAGCTCTCACACGTTTTCTTAGATAATTATAAGGACCTTGCACGTTTTGTGCAGTCGTCCCTGACTGAATGATTGCAGGCATTCTTTGTGTATGATAAATCACCGTAAACCTCAGCTAATTGTATACATTGATTTCAGTTCTCTGTGCTGTTCATTTGTTGCTCGCAAAGCTTTAAACTGTCTTAATTGTTATCATTTGTTGAATACATTACTGCCTGATACAAATTAAATAGACCTATATGAATGTATCTCTGGACACATTTTTTTGTATAGGGTGTGATGATCCATGTCTTAACCTACTCTGTACAACATTCTCCATGTTGTTTGGTTATAAACTATCATAACGTTACACTGTTGAAAATTGTCTTTTTGTTCATGTTTCCAGTATATAATATTTAAACGTGTACAAACAAATATAAATTAAGAATATAGCTGCTAGTAGCAATTATCGGGGTTCAAGCATTTTATGGCCTAAGGTGGTATGATTTTAGGGTCTAGGCAGGGGTCTGCAACCTTCAACGTCAAAAGAGCCATTTTGCTCTTTCCTACCGAATAAAATTCACGTGGAGCCAAAATATATTTGATGCCCAAATAAAGATAACAGGGCATATAGCTACATGTTTATATTCAGCTATGTTACAGGGCAGAGGAATAGCAATCATTTCAGAAGTGAGGGGGACAGAAATGTCAAATGTAGTAATAATAAGTATTATAATATTATGCTGGACAATAATATCATCATATGGTTATGATTGTACAATCAGTATATATATATATTTATATATATATATATATATATATATATATATATATATATACTACAAACACATTTATTTATATCCATTTCTATCACAGAATAAGGCAGAAACTATATGTGACCCTGGAGCACAAAATCAGTCTTAAGTCGCTGGAGTATGTTTGTAGCAATAGCCAAAAATACATTTTATGGGACAAAAAGATCGATTTATCTTTTATGCCAAAAATCATTGGGATATTAAGTAAAGATCATGTTCCATGAAGATATTTTGTGCCGTTAATATATCAAAACTTTTTTGATTAGTAATATGCATTGCTAAGAACTTTATTTTGACAACTTTAAAGCGATTTTAGATTTTTTTGCACCCTCAGATTCCAGATTTTCTAATTGAGTTGTATCTCAGCCACATATTGTCCGACTATAACAAACCACGCACCAATGGAAAGATTATTTATTCAGCTTTAAGATGAAGTATAAATCTTAATTTCGAAAAATTGACACTTAAGACTGGTTTTGTGGTCCAGGGTCACTTATTGTATAGCTTCTGTACTGTAATTAATGATGTCAATTATCACTGTATCATTCATATTTATTACCTGGAGAAGACTTGAAAAACACATAAACCATATCATCTTCACTTTTCATCACTGTTTATGCTTGTTATCCAGCTTAGCTACACACACAGAGACACACACACACACAAATAGAAATGAAATGGTTAAACTATCAAGATTCAAGATTTTATTCATCACATACACAATTATACAGAATATAATCAGCAGTGAAATGTAAGTCAGGTCCACTCTATGGACAGTGCATTTATAGTAACACAAACACAAGATAATATAGGTATGTACAAATTTTAAAAGAATAAAATACAAGATAAAATATGCTGGACAGTTTACTGTAGACTTAATAAATAATAATATATAAGCAGAGATGTGCAAGAGGGATGTGCAAACAGGTTGTACATGGTATTTACATAGCAGCAATACGGATGGTGGATAATAATGAATATCTTACTGATTAAGTGATTATTAAATGGAGTCATGCTAATGTTATGAGACGGAGTTTGTGTTAAGGAGCCCGATGGCCTGAGGGAAGAAGCTCCTCCTAGTCCTAAGTCTCTCAGTTTTTGCCATCATGCTCCGGAAGCGCTTGCCAGATGGCATTAAAATGAAGAGACTGTTACCAGGGTGATTTGAGTCCTTGATTATTTTAGCAGCCCTGCTTTTGCAGCATTTGAGGTAAATGTCCTGCAGAGAGGGGAGAGCAGACCCTGATATGCATTCTGCTAATCGCACAACTGTCTGCAAAACCAGGCTTTGCAGTCCTGATTGTAGCCGTTTCTATACCACACTGAGATAAACTGAGTCAATACACTGTCTATGGCCCCTGAATAGAAAGTTTTCAGCACAGCTGGTGAGACCCTGAATTTCCTCAGCTGTCACAGATGGTACAGTCTTTGCCTGGCTTTCTTAACCTGAGATTGAATGTGTTTTCCAAGTCAGGTCCTCAGGGATGTTTACACCGAGGTACTTGAAGCTGCTCGCCGTCTCCACAGGGGTCCCACTGATCATAAGAGGATTGTAGGGCTGCTGCTGTCTCTTCCTGAAGTCCAGGATCAGTTCTTTAGTTTTGCTCATGTTCAGAGAGAGACAGTTGTCCTGGCACCATGATGTAAGTATCATATTAATAATCATTAAGCTTGCTTAAACACACACACATAAACACTCATACACGGACATACATGCACACATATTTTGTTGCCGATATGGATTTTGAAATATTTTTTGCAAGTCTTCTCTTTTTAAGACTATATAGTCTTTTTCAGGTTTCTCTGTGATCATAATATGGCAAAATTGTATAAACTGACATATCTGTGTGAGCAAAATTGTAAACTTGAATTAAATGTGATTTAAAATGTTAAAACAGTGATTTTATAATATCTACATTAGCAGAATATGAACAGTACATTTTAGTCACAGTACTGTTCTATTTCCTTGGCTGTAGACCGCCAGAAGGTGTAACAGAGTGGAACATCTTCTTGTCCTTCCCTTTGTCGAGAACCTAATATAAAAACTGTCACCTCGTGACCTTAATGACGTGTCTGTCTATAAATACCTGCTTACACGTCATCACTTCCTCTTTCGTCTTCTCGTTGGAGAACCTGCAGTGTGAAGTGCAGCTAATTAGGACCAGGTTCCGACAGCTGTATCCCTGCAATACCTAGTAAAACGCATTGTTTATCGGGTGAGCGTGGTATTTACGAAACCCCCTGTGGGAATGTGAGGAATTTATAAAATATATATATATATATATATAAAGACATTGTGAGGGTACTGGTGTTTCCATTTACCTTCCTGATTCTGTAGTCTAAAAATATGTCCGCACAGTGTTCGTCTTGCCAGGAGCAGATGGGACTTGATGATGGACATGACCAGTGTCCGAGCTGCCTAGGCGTCGAGAATCTTAGGGAAGCTCTGGAAGATCCATGCATCCATTGCAACATGATACCCCTAGTAGTGCGACGTGCTTGTCTCGCAGGGTCAAGCAGTAATACGGGAGGTATGAAAAGAAAGGCTTCGTCTTCAGCCTCTGCTCCTCTCCCGAAACAAAAGAAAGGTAAAATAGAACTTGCTCGTAGAGTTGACGAATTGGCTGATGGAATAGGGAAGATTCATGAGTTTCTATCCAAACTGCAACCCCAGCCAATTCCTGAGGTTTTTGAACCAGGCAGCGAGGGGACCAGCATTCCAGCCTTCTTGCAGCCTGATCATGTGTTATTTCCAGATGACATTGATTGTGTTTCCGTGGCAGCCACAGACTCACTGTTCTCGGAAGAACAATCCATTTCAGATAAGGAACCAGGTGTGTTTGACAATGATGTTCAGAGTGAAGGATCGCTTGGGTCTGACGATTTAGTAAACACAATAAAAAAACGCTTTAACAAAAGTAGGAATCGATCCCAAATCAGCAACGGGAATTATGCATACAAATCGCCTTTGCCATTCCCTGCCACGCATTAATGTATTTACTATTCCACAATTTCCAGATTTTACAAAGGTATTCTCGCAAGCCTTTAAATCCACCCACTCAACCAGACTGGATCGGGTTTCGCGTCTGTTAGCAGCAATGGAGGATCCGGGGACAATAGGCTTGGGTCTGATGCCTCCAATAGAACCCGCTGTGGCTTCTTTAATCGTGCTACCTGACGAAGCGTTGAGACAGGATCCAAGGTGTCCAAATATGGAATGTAGACGGACGGACATCTTAATTGGCAAGATATACAATTAAATGGCCAGTTTAGGCAGAACTGTTAATACACTTGCCCATTTGTTACTGGCGATCATTGCCTCGCTCAGCTCACCAGACACTACAGCCACCGAATTGGTTAATGTAGCTCTGCGATCAGTGGGTTCAATAGCGGGTCACTGTGGTAAGGTTATGGGGGTCGTTGGTCCAGGCGCGCCGTCAAGTTTGGATAGCGCAGTCGCTTTTATCTGAATCCTGCAGAGCCACTCTACGTCAGCTTCCTCTGGTTCCTGGTCAGATATTTGGTCCAGCATCTCAGGAGGCGTTAGACCGAGGGCTTGTGGCTTCACAAGCACGGTGTCAGTTACGGGAGCAGCGAGCTTCATTTAAAGTGCCTGGTTATTCGCCCCTATTCGTTCCGCAGGGCTACTTTTCCCTCGCGCCGCCAAATTTCAGATCATATAGGGTTCAGCAATCCCGGCCATATGGGTCTCCACTGAGACCATATCATCGTTCGAGACACGCGACGGCGGCCTCTGATCATCGTCCCCCCAAAGACAACAAATCCACTCGCAGACAGCGGTGACTCGCTAAAGTCAGCGACGAACAGGTTTTCAGCATCACAAATTAATTATTGGCGTTCAGTAACGACAAACCATTGTCTTTTTTAAATACAATTTTGCAAGATTACAGTCTACAATTTCGTCGCTGGCCCCATGTAAACACAGGGATTCTTCCTTATATTACGACGAACCCAGAGAAACACAGAATTCTTTCCATGGCAATTCAGACACTACTGGGAAAAGACGCTATAGAGGAAATAAAACCACCAGGTTTTTTTTTTCGTTTACTTCATCATCCCGAAAAAAGATGGGGGTTTCCTTCCTATATTGGATTTGAGAGATCTAAACAAAACACTAATGGCGCTTTTCCACTGCATGGTACGGTACGGTTCGCACGGCTCGCACGGCACGACACGGCTCAGTTCGCATTTCCACCGCAGTTTAGTACCGCTATAGAGTGGGCGGATTATTCACGCGTTATAATGCGCGCGCCTCTACTGCCGTGACATCATCGTAACGCCACAAACAAACTCACAACAAAGAAAGGAGACGGAATAGTGTTCTTCACTCTCGGCATGTGAATGTTTTTAACAGCAATGGAGAGGTCTATGAGAATGCTTGTGATTTACCCCCAGCAGCAGAGACTGTGGTGCAGTGCCACGGGCTGTAGAGGAGGAGAGCAGGGATGTTCGTGCAGGTGTGCTGCGTTACTTGATTAGTTAACTATTCATGCAGCGTGTTCTGTAAAGTGAATTATCAATAAACTTTTGAATATTTCAAAATGTACAATGTATCCCTTGTTTTTTTTTATTTATGTGATGGTTTTTATAATCGCGGCATTAATCATTTGTCTTTTTCAAGAGGTTCATTACGTGCTCATACAATAATACATATTTAATATAGTCTGGAGGTACACTTATTCGATCAGATTGTTTTTAATTGAAGCAAAACACAGATACAGAGGTAAAAATATAAACAGAAGACATACTCTGAAAATATAGCACGTTCAAAAGTAACGTTATACATAAGGCTTTTTCCTTCGGCGTCGTGCCATCAAGCTCTCGCTGGATCCGCTCCTCGGCTATCAACGAGAGGAACGTCTGAACTTCCTCAACAGACAACGACACTGCTATTTTGTGGTTGATGCAAAAGTTGTGCTGATTTAAATCTAGCGGGTATTGCTGTAGAGGAGGGTCTCGTGTCGCAAGTTCAGTGACGCAGTAATGACGATTTTCTCCGGCCAATCAGTGATCAGCAGAGTTTACACGTCACGTTTTGGTAACGGTATGGCTCGCATGGAACCTCGACCGAAGTGGTACTAAAAAAGTATCAGGTACCAGGTACAGTACCCAGTGGAAAACCCCCCAAAAGTGAACCGTACCGTACCGTACCGTACCATGCAGTGGAAAAGCGCCATAAAATACCTGCCTTTTCTTATGCTTCGAACATCAGATGTCCTACGAGCAATCGAGCCTCAGGATTGTATAGTAAAAGTGGATTTAAAGGATGCATATTTCCATGTTCCAATTGCGCCTCATCATCGCCACTTCCTATGTTTTCATTTCGAAGGGAAAACATTTCAATTCAACGTCCTTCCATTTGGTCTGTCTTTAGCTCCAAGGGTCTTTATGAAGGTTGTTCAGGCAGCTCTTGCTCCCTTACAACAAAAGGGCATATATGTGCTTCCATACCTAGACAATTGGCTTTTGTGCGCGCAGAACCCGACAAAAGTAACAGACAATTTGCGACATCTTTTGGCCCATATTGCAAAACTGGGGTTTTCAATCAATCAGACCAAATGTCAGCTTATTCCAGGGCAGTGTATTCAGTTTCTCGGAGTTCAACTAAACTCCTGAAATATGACAGCTTCTCTCACAGAGATCAGGGCCCAAAATATTTTAAACATGTTAACCAAAATAAAAACAGGCAGATCGGTCATTTACCTCACGTTGTTAAGGCTTGCAGGTATGCTGGCCGCGGCAACGCCCGTGGTCAGGTTGGGCATGCTGAACCTAAGACCCTTCCAACGCTGGCTGATTGGGAGACATCTGTCAGCCAAAACTCAGAAGTACACCTTGCGGCAGTCGCTAAAACAGTGACATTTGGGTATATATGACCACGCGTCTTTTCTAAATGTCCAGTTATAGATAACCAAAGGACAATTTTTTTTTTTTATATAACTATTTATCTAGAGAGTCCAGAGGATATTACTGCAGTGGTTTATTCTGCTGTTGTTGTATTTATTATTTAAAATTCCCAATTTTGCCTTAGGTTAGATTAAAGTATGTTCAATTTTCCATACAGAATGTGAATAATTTCTTTGGCCAATTTATATCAAATTGCAACATGGCCAAACAGGACACTTGAAGAGCACCTTCTACACCTGCCTTTATGTATTATAGTGAGCTTTGTTTAATATGAAACCCAGACACACCATTTCCAAATTTTGCTGATGACCAATATTATTTGTTTTCAAGCTGGATGAAAAGATTGACTGGTTTATCTTCCAAACATGGATAGGATACCAGGACATTGGATGGTTTGTGTAAGTAATTCTGAATCTGTTGTTTACTTGGGATAACTTATGTCTGCATAATTTTGAGATACTTTTTGATCTATAAACTACAGTCGTCTTCTTTCTGTGTATATATTGTGACATATCAACAGATTATGAACCCAGGAGAGCATGGAATTTCTTTTCTTGATCCTCTGTACGGCCAAAGATTCAGTCAGGAAGAATACATGCTCATCTACAGGTGTAATAGTGCACTGTTCGTAGTTCAGAGATTGTGGTTGTTCGTAACCACATTTCTTTTTTAATTGTGGCTGTTATTAACCACATGTAGGTTTATCAGCTAGTGACTTGTTCATCTGACATTATTTTTAGTAGGATCAAATTATTTGTACAGATCACTTTTTTTGTAAACTGTCAATGAAAATGGTCATACAATACTCATGGGATGTTCAGGTTCTGTCCCACATTTCATTTTTTTTTGTATTGTTTTATTTGTTGCAGTGCAGTAAGTTTTTCAGAAACATTGCACAAATCTTGTCTCCTGGGCCTTGGCATGAATACTGTGTCAATGATATTACGGTAGCTATATTCATTTAAATGAATAACTGTAAAAGCATTGGAAATTGTTTTACTTTTTCAAAGTAGTTGGACACTGTGCATGGCAACATCAACAGGGCCTTCCACAACAACATCTCAGAAACAGCTGTGGTGTCTTTGTCCTGATGGTACAATTAATAAAGCTGATGTTGCTTACTAGATGTTTATCCAGTATATGTATCTTAGCAAATGTATTTGTAATGTTTACTATTTCAGTATTTACTGAGCTTTGTTACTGCAGGGGCCCATATTGTTAAAAGTGTAACATATGCTACTGGACACAGAGGTAAGTAAAAACACAATAGTGTTTATTAAACAGGATGAGCTATGGAGACTTCAGGTGAGTGGATGTCGTCAGAGATCGTCCTGACGCTGGGTTGACGAGTAACTGAATGTCTTATCCACAGATATGACAGACAGCTGCGATGGGGAAAACACAACAGAAGCACACTGATCACGGAGACAGACAATCTGGTGGGAGAGGAGAACACAAGGAGTGACACAGGAGGTAAGGAGATACAGGTAAGTAGGCAAGGTAGATACTCAGCTTGGTATAAGCAGGAGTAGAGTCCACGTAGTGTGATACGAGATCGGACGGGGAGTGAACTGTGGCGGGTGCTCTTATGGAGGTTGTGATGACAGTGGTGATGAGGTGCAGGTGCTCGTGATTAGAACTCAGGTGATTCGGATCGTAGTGATTGACGGAGGGGAGAGCCTGGCCGTTCCGTGACAAAAAGGTTATTCATTTTTTAGCCTGGCGTGCCTTGCATCCAGTGGTGGTTCTAGACAAATTTTTACTAGGGGGGCCAAGGAGGGGCCAGTGTTTAACCAGAGGGGCACATTAAAAAATGGCACCAAATGATATTTAAAGATTATAAACTTTATTTTACTTTAAAATCATACAAACATTTATTTTGTACAAGAGTGAGTGCAGGTGCAAAAAAGGTAGGGCCATAAAAAATACAGTACAGGGTACAAATACAGTGTGTCAATTCAATGTGAACAAAACTCCAGGGTACAACAAAGGGTACAACAATGTGCCATTTCCTATTTATGGAAGCCCCACTACTGTGGACAGTTGAGTCCACACTTATGTATTTGAATTGGCACAACAATGCTGGATCAATTGAATTTTAATAAAATATAGATACACTACACTACAGCAACAGGATACGGCGGTTGTGCTGTCTGGAAAAACGGTCCACAAATACATCAAGATCCAGAGCCTTGGCCCTTCTGGACTCTAAGCTCAGGACACCAAGATCACTGAGTCTCTCATCAGTAGTGGTGGACCGCAGGAAGGTTTTTATCAGTTTCAGTGTGGAGAAATTGCGTTCGCAAGAGGCTGAGCTTACAGGAAGGGTTACTGCAATCTTGCACAGTCTAAAGAGCTCAAAGAAAACTTCCCTGTATGGCTCAATAAAACAAACCAGCTCAACTGTACTGCATGGCTTTTTAACTTCACCACTCTGTATTTTTATGTCCAAAATCCTCTTAAATTGATGGAGCTCATGCCCTAAATCATCACTGTTTTAAGAATTTCCCTAAAGTTTCCTTTGTTATTGGACTCTTCAGATTCATCATGTCCTCTTTGTGCTATGTTTTGTGTAGCTGTAAGTAACAGCACTTCCCCAACTGTTTTAATGTATGCCCGATTTTCTTGTACTTGTTTAGTGTGTTCTTTGTCAAGAAGATCTGCTAGTGTTGCATCAGTTTTAACAGCTCTTTGATAATCCCTCCATGCTATCATTGCACACTTGTGTCGTTCAGACTTTGCATGTACTGAAAACCCTGCATCTCTCATAGTTGCTTTTTTCCAGTTTCTAAAACCAGGTGTTGAAACAAAAACAGTGTCTGGGGCATTTGGTGTGCTAAAATGTCTACATGCATAGCAATATGTAGAGTCCATCATGACAGAATACTCAAGCCATGGATGAAGATTATACCAGTTTGGCCTGAAGGTCCGTCTTCTGTCCCCCATCAAAGTGGTTGGGAATATATTCAAGTTGGGCTGTACTGGTACATCATTCTTGGACTTGCTGATATCTGTAGAAAGATGTACAGTAAACATAGGGCACAACTACAACATTTATTTACTTATGCATGTATATCTGCATGTATTTCAAAATGTAGGCCAAGTATTTACTTAAAAAAAGAAACATTAGAGCCATATTGACATAAAAAAGAATTTACAGCAGAAAGCACCATTTTAAGGACCCACAGCAGTCCTACAATTAAATTATAATTGCACTGCTTTGCAAATAGTAAGAACCTTCTTCATCACAAACCTGATGGTGCAGTACTTGATCCACATGGATCCACTTTCTGTCCCTCTGGCTGTTCCTCTCTCTGTCCCTGTATGTTTTCTTCATGCTCCTCACCCTCTGGAATTTCCCTCTCTGTGTCAGAGCCCTCACTTTCATCACATGCCCTCTCTCCAACCTCCACTGACTCCTCTGGCTCTCCCTCTTCCTGCTCCTCAACTCTCTCAATACTTTGATTTGTTTCTCTCCCTTTTTTGTTTACTGGGGCAAAAAAGGACGCTATGTCCCTTCCTCGTTTCATGATAACTATTAGAAGAATAAGAAATTTAGGAGCATGCATTACCTTTCGTTTTCTAACCATCCCTCCCTACAAATCTATTTATCGCAATGCAACAGCCAAGACGGATGAAGTTACGTGGTTAACATCACAACATTGTGTAGACCTAGCAAGGATACGGACATTTGGATATTCGCTTCTGCTTCGATGAGTTTGCTTAGATATGATTTTCTATGAAGTTTTTGGTAACACTTTACAATAAGGTTCGTTAGTTAACATTAGTTAACTACATTAGTTAACATGAACTAATAATGAACTGCACGTATACAGCATTTATTAATCTTTGTTAATGTTAATTTCAACATTTACTAATACTTTATTAAAATCTTGTTAACATTAGTTCATGCACTGTGAACTAACATGAACTAACAATGAACAGCTTATATTAACTAACGTTAACAAAGATTAACAAATACAGTAACAAATGTAAAAGTGTTACCAAGTTTTTAAACATCTCGAGACCAGCCATTTACAAACTTGATTTCATTATCAGTGTGAGGAACAAAAGTAACACGGTTATGTGCAAGAACAACAAGTCACTCACGAGATGAAATTGTTTTGCTTACCTTCGACTCTTGCAACAGGAGAAATTAATCGTAGCTCCTCTCTCCAAGAGTAGTTCTAGTTGTTGCTGAGCTCTCATTCACCGAGCAGCACCGCAGCAAAGAGTATAGAATACCAAGAGGCGAAACTCTGCAGTGATACGGGTAACGGTCTATAGATGGCGCTGCGGAGGCGTTGCCGCCATTTTGGACTGACACCTGCGGAACTGACAAGTCGATAGAAGATGCGAGGGAGCAAGTGGGCAAACGTTAAGCAGTGTGCTGCTATAAACTGCAGCAATTATCAATCTACCAGCCGTGATTTGGCGTTTCACGGTTTCAAGTGATCCACAAAGGTAATAATAATAATAAGTGGAAATATTTTACATAAGTGTCACAATGAAGACGGAGGATTCAGGCGGAAAAAGAGAGTTTATTACAAGAAGTAATACACAGCGAGAAACTAAACAGAGCTTTCCGAGGCAGAGGGCGGAGCTTCCGTGAGGCAGACGCGGAGCTCCGTGAGGCAGAAGCGGAGCTTTCCGTGAGGCAGAGCGGAGCTCGTAGGCAGAAACGGAGCTCCGTGAGGGGCTGAGGCGGGTAGCGCAGGGAAGCAATGGGCAGACGAGTCTCCGCGATCGGAGTCCAGGAAAGCAGCAGGGCTCAGGAATCGGAAACCAGGAACCAGAACGCCAGAACGCCGACCGCAAAACTGCAAGGATCTGACAAGAGGAGAGCGTGACAGGAACTGATATAGCCCAATGGTGATGACTCTCAGCTGGAGCGAATTAGCCTCAATCACACACACCCACAGACACCTGCTCACACATACGCACACGCATACCGACAAGACACGGTGAGGACGGGACCGGGAACCCATGAACCGTGACAGTACCCTTCCCCTAGAGCGCCTCGGCGCTCCCAGCCGACCTTACCTGTTGATTGTAATCATCAATAAGGAGTGATCCAATATGTCCCTGGCCGAACCCAACTTCTCTCCTCCGGACCGTAACCTTCCCAGTCCACCAAGTATTGAAAACCTCGCCCCTCCGCCTCGAGTCCAGAATGCGATTGACCGAATAGGTGGGTTCCCCATCTACGAGTCGCGCGCGGGGAGGAACCGGAGTAGGCGGATTAAGGGGAGACCAAAACGGGTTTAATTTTGGATACATGGAAGGCGGGATGAATTCTCCTGTACGCAGGAGGGAGTTTGAGGCGGACTGTCACCGGACTAATAATTTTAGTGACAGGAACGGGCCAATAAATTTGGGAGCCAACTTATTACACACGGATCGGAGCGGAATGTTCTGGGTAGAAAGCCACACTTTTGACCAACGACGAGACGGGAGGCTTCGACCGGTGGCGATCAGCCTTAGCCTTGGTGCACGCCCCCACCCGGAGGAGAGTCTCGGCTCTCGCCCAGGTACGGTGACACCTCTGGACGAAGGCGTGAGCAGAGGGGACCGCAACTCGGATTCCATACTAGGGAAAAGAGGTGGCTGGTAACCTAAACTACACTCAAACGGCGAAGGCCCGTGGGCGACACCTGTAACGAGTTGTGAGCGTACTCAACCCATGAAAGTTGCTGACACCAGGAAGTGGGATTCTGAGTGACCAAACATCGCAACACCCTCTCGAGATCCTGGTTGGCCCGCTCAGTCTGACCGTTGGTCTGAGGGTGAAACCCAGAAGACAAACTCACAGTCGCCCCAGTAGTCGACAAAACTCTCTCCAAAATTTGGACACGAATTGGGGACCCTGTCGGAAACCACGTCTGCCGGGAGGCCATGAATGCGAAGACGTGATCAACCACCGTAGCCGCTGTCTCCTTGGCTGAGGGCAATTTGGGCAAGGGAATAAAATGGGCCGCCGAGAACCGGTCCACTACGGTTAAAACAACCGTCAGATTACCCAGGGAGGGTGGGAGGGCAGTAACGAAAATCTAGCGCGATATGGGACCAGGGTCTCAAGGGACTGACAGCGGCTGAAGTAACCCCTCTGGAGGTCGATTGGAAGTCTTACCCGAGCACAGACTGAGCAGGCCAAAACAAACTCGGATATCGCGAGCCATGGCCCGCCACCAGAATCGTTGTTTAATCAGAAACGGACTGCTCCCCCTGGCGGAGATCGGCCAGCATGCGCGCTGCCTCGCGCCCGACCAGCGCGATCGAACACCCTCCTCATCTCCTGAGAGAGTGAGGAACGAGGAACAACAGGGATGGCGATTTTCCCACACCGCCGTTCCCCACAATGCTGCCCTTCCTGACAGCAACGTAAGCACTAGTGCCACTCTGGAAACTTCTGTGGCAAACGCCAGTGGCTGGAGCGAGAAAACAGAGAACACTTCACAGAAAAGCTCTACAGAGGTTAGGATCTCCGGCGTACATCTCCGGCGCCGGGAGTCTAGGTTCGTGCTGAGGGCTGTGGTTCCCGGGATGGAAAAGCTAGGCGGTGTGGGTGGCGAGCGGGTGATCTTAATAACTGTACCTGGGTAGTGAGCTCGGACACCTGCGCTACTAACGCCTGCACAGCTCGCCCGGTGTTCAACATATTCTCCTCCTGGAGATCCATACGAGCGTTGTTGCCGGCTAACAGTTCCTGCAAACCACGAGTCTCCGCTGAATCCATGAAGATTGGTCAGATCCTTCTGTCACAATGAAGACGGAGGATTCAGTTATGAAAAGAGAGTTTATTACAAGAAGTAATACACAGCGAGAAACTAAACAGAGCTTTCCGTGAGGCAGAGGGGCGGAGCTTCCGTAGGCAGACGCGGAGCTTTCCGTGAGGCAGAAGCGGAGCTCAGAGGCAGAAGCGGAGCTTTCCGTAGAGGCAGAAACGGAGCTTTCCGTGAGGGGCTGAGGCGGGTAGCGAGGGAAGCAATGGGCAGACGAGTCTCCGGCGATCGGAGTCCAGGAAAGCAGCAGGGCTCAGGAATCGCGGAAACCAGGAACCAGAACGCCTCGAAACGCCGACCGCAAACTGCAAGGATCTGACAAGAGGGAGAGCGTGACAGGAACTGATATAGCCCAATGGTGATGACTCTCAGCTGGAGCGAATTAGCCTCAATCACACACACCCACAGACACCTGCTCACACATACGCACACGCATACCGACAAGACACGGTGAGGACGGGACCGGGAACCCATGAACCGTGACAATAAGAAGGGAATTTAACATATGACAGTCCATTGTTAGCACTTAGTGCAGGACTTATTACTAGCCTCTGGCGGGAATTTCTTTTAGGTAAGCTAAAGGTAATGCTAAATGTACTTGCATCTAAGAGTTGCTTGCATTAGTTGATTAAAACCTGCACCAGCTTTAAATGAAAATACATTATACGTTATCTTGAAAACGGTGGATGACATACGTTAATGGTAACGTACTTTGCTTGCAAAGCTAATGCCTGGTGAGAATTTCATGTATGCTAAGTAACGGAAAATTTAGCAAAGACTAGTAAGCGCTGTCTTCTAAGAAATATGATACCTATAGTGTATTAATCATTGTGTTTTAAATGTTACTTAAATGAATGCTTAAATCCATGGCCTTACCATTGTGGATAATGCTAATAAAACTGTGAGCACTTGCAAAGTAGTTTTTTTAATACCTAACATTTTTATGAGCTGAAGTTATAACCCATCTTTTGCAGGTGTGCCAAGTGGGTCCAAAATCTTCGGAATGCATCCCTTGATGACATACCTTCAGATCGGCTGCATCGAACCTATAGGGTGTGCAGTGCTCATTTTCACCAGAGCCAGTTCAAAAGGCCATCTGATGTGTATGTATAATATGAAACCGTGTAATGCTTTTTGAAAATATGTGTAAATATGCCTAAAATTTCTAAAAGCTAGTTGTTCTTAAAGTAACTTCTAACATCTCTAACAAACTAATGCCGGAGATTCAGTAGAGCCTGCAATTCCCTTTCTTTCCTTCTCTCCTTTTTCTAAACTCCTGCTGCCATCTACCTGTACAGCACCTACCTCCACATACCTGTACAACTAAACCCTCAGCCTTTGGCAGTTTCCTGATATAGTTAAAAATACTGTGATTACTGAAGTTCTTGAATGTTTAGTATGTCACTTTGAACATACATGCCTGTACATTTATTTACAGTAGTAATACGTTACACACACCAGTAGCATTAAAATCTTAATATGACGAGTTGATTAACATAAATACTACATATACAAAAAGTGAGGATTACAAATCATGCCATTGTCTTACAGCCATAGTGGACTGAAATGGGATGCTGTGCCCACAAATGTCAATGCCCCTAACCCGCCTCCCCCACTAGACATTGAGAGGAAGCGCAAACCTCCTAAGATGCGCCAGGAGTTGCCCTGTAAAAAACGTAAGATGCTCATTTATTTCACAGGTTGACTGATTCTCGTTACAAACAGGAAGTTTGGACTTGTCAAGCATTCTACAGCAATAATGTCTGATTGTCTGTTATATTGTATTAATATTGTTCTGCAGTTAAAATTACATTTCAAAAGTTGTTACTCCTTTTTTCCCTTTTCCCCAGGCAAGCAGAGTCATGTTCCTCCCTCTGAAGAGGATGTTATAGCAGGGCCTTCATCACGGGAGCTGTTCACTGAGGAAGCTGTAGCAGGGCCTTCATCAATGCGAGAGCGACACATTAAGGATGTGGTATATTCATCCGTACAGTGCCATCTTTGTACGGCTGCTGCTGAGTGCACATTAAAACTGAAGATCAGGGCTCTGAAGTCTCAAGTAAGTAAGCTGCGAGCAAAAGTAAAGCAACTTCAACGCCCGAAGGTCAGCAAGGGTCAAAAGGAGCTGGCAAAGAAGGAGCTGGTGATGGAGGAGCTACAGCGTTTGCTTCCTGCTAAAGCATATGCTTTTGTGTCCACGTCACTCGGTTGCTGTTGGAATCAAGACTCTGGCAGACATAAAGGGCCTTACAGGCCAACGTCAGCGAAACTTTCTGGCGGCTGCCCGATTCTGTGAGAACTTCAATGGCCTCTTTGACTGCTTCAACTCCAAACTGCTGAAAGATTCTCACAAGCTCAAATGTGCGATCTCAGATGCATCTGCTCATTTTCTATTCTTTGACAATTGTCTGGAGTGGCTCCCACGTCTGAAGCTTGTCGGTGCTAACTCTAGCAAGAAGCAGATTCCATGTGTTGAGGGGTGGCAACAAAACATCTTGTGCCTGAAAATGCTGTGGTCTGATCTTCGCCAACGTCATCAGGTGTCCTTCCTGTTAACAAATCGTCTTAATCAAGACTGCCTTGAAAATGCCTTTTCAAGCATCAGGGGTATGTAACATACACTTTATATTCAGCTTGTACATCAGTATCGTACCTTATCATAACTTGTGTTTTTGACAGTTGTGTTAGTCGATTTGGTAATGTTATATTTTATTTTTGTTTCTAGAGCAGTGATGCTGTCCTGACCTCGGACACCGACCCACCTGAAGTTGTCCTGGACCTACTGACTAAGCCTTCAGTACAATCATCTCCTGCTTTTGACCATGATGGAAATGTGCTGGTGTACATTGCTGGATACATCGCTGACAAGGTTGTGGGAAAATTTGCTGATCCTGAAGGTCCCTGTAAGGAGTGCGCACTTCTTAGCACACATGTTCCTACTGATTGTAGATACACTTTCCTTAAAGACAAGCAGTATGCTGACCTTGCCTTAGGAGAGAAGGGCCTGAAGGTTCCCAGCACTGCACTGGTGGACTTAATAATAGCCCTGGAGTCTAACTTCCGGAAACATATCAACTCTGTTGTTCACAGTGTTGGTCTGGGAAATAAATTATTTACCAGTGGCATGGAGGTTGTCAGTGAGTGCAGGGAAGTAGTGTGTAGCAAGGAAGAGTGCAAGAGATCGCTTGTGTTCTTGGTGAAATTATTTAACAGGATAAGAATTCATCATGTATTGCGCACCCAAAATCGGCGCATCTCTCAGCCTAATCAGAAACGTAACAGAAATTTTTTAAAGTTAACTCATCAGTAAATTCTTAACCTTTTTTCTCACACACACACACACGTGTACCACAATCATTCTCTCCAATCATACTCCTTCCTTATGTCTTACAATCTCTTAGACTTTTACTACCACTTCCACTTTATTCCTCTATTACTATTTACAGTTAATGTTAAATGTGTGCACTTGATACAGAATAGAAATATTATCTGTCTTACAATCTCTTCACTAACACAATTGCCGCTGATGGTTTTGATCTCTATTGCTTATGTGATTTTGATCTATTACTATTTTCAGTTAAATGTGTGTACTTGATACATGACAGAAACTTCACAATAGTTGGAGTCCTTGATATAATGTGTGCAAGTTGTTCATATTTTGTAATATTTGAACTTTTTTTTAGAAATGTTATGAATGTGTACCATTTATTTTATTATTTTAATTTAAAAATAAACATTGTGAATAAATAGATATGACTGTCTACCTCTATTAAATCACTACTAAACATCACATCTGGTAATTTCATGACCTTAAGTTTTTATTTTAACAAGGAAAATGTACATAGAACATGGATATGGGTAAGTAAAGGGTTTGCAGTAATTTTATCTTTTTACTTGGCAAACAGTAAGCAGTATGAAGCAGTCTAGTCAATTGGTGGAGGGGACCTATATTAATCTTTATATTTAAGTATTACATGCATACATACATGAAATGTCTCATTG